>JAQFVV010001984.1:0-38916 GCA_028023455.1 Epiperipatus broadwayi | reverse complement strand
TATATATATACTACACCAAATTCAGAATTAAGAAAAAACATACCAAAAAGCTTAAAAAAACTAAAATCATTTAACCACTAACTGGTTTCTTTGCCAAAATAGATTTCTCAAAATGCAAAGAAACATACACAGCAACAAACATATATTAAACAAGTTTCTCCATAATTCTCTAATTTTATCTGAATTGGCTTATAACATAAAAAAACTCTTAAAAAATTCATAGCTTCAATATAAAATTTCTTTAAAGATAATTCTTTAGTTTCTTTTTATTTCTTTTTTTTTTCAAAGACAACAACATTAGCCTACTCAAACTAGGAATGGAAGAATAATTTCTTATACTGGAGCTCAATAATTTATGTAAGAGTTCTTTTGATATTAAAAGTACTTGGATTGAAATTGAGAATTATGGAAAATTTATTGAAATGCTTTTAGTTCTTTTTTTAAATTTAGTTCCAGTTTTGCTTAATTTTGAATTTAGTATAATTTATCTATTTTTATTGGGATTAGTTTAGCTTATGGATTTTGATATATATCTATTTGACTGTCCAATCTTTATTCTTAATTTTGAGAAATAAACTAAAATGTCTCAACCTCATGCCAGGCTTATTTGGTAAAGGTTAAGTTGAATGACAGAAAAACCTTTAAAAAATTGTTCAAACCAAAACATAAAAAAAAATGAGATTGACTTCAGGTATAAAATCTTAAGATAAAAGATTTTTGATGTTTTACACCAGAACATTCAAAATACATTGCTTAGTAAAATATCATAAAAATTATCAAGGATTAATTAGGAAATGCAAATAAGTAAAGAATTAAAAAACTAAATTTTTAAACTCTTTTCCTACAAATCTATTTATAAACAAGCTACAGGTGTATTTCTAAAATAAATTGAGCAAAATATAACACAAAACTTTACCAAAGGAGTTAGCATATAATTAAATATTGACTACAAACATTAAAACTTTCTACTCTCATACCAAAATGATTGTAAAAGTCTTAGCTGGATCCAAGCATTTCAAACTTCTGCACTTCCCCTAACAGCCACAAAACCCTGGCTTTTAATGATAAAATTTAATATTAAATTTTGGTTTATATTTATTCAAAATTCATATTTTAAAGTCCTCTAGTATAAATTTAAACAAATGATTACCTATCAATTTACATTTGTCATTTATTATGGTTAATTTCCTAAAGCATTTTCTTAATATTATACACATGTAAATTTATTTACATTAAACTAAAATAATATAATTATTAGAGCAGTTATAAATTGATATTAAACAAAAAAAAAAACTATTCTACATTAAGATTATATATATATATATATATAGAGAGAGAGAGAGGAGTAAAAAACAAACTCTTAACAGGGCTTCAAAAATACCCTCAACCCCAGACCACGGCAACTTCTGCATCTAGCGTCATCAGTGAGGCAGTTAGGTATTAAAAATACTTAGAACTAGCTCTAGCATTTTAATAATGCCTAACTATTGAAAAGAAAATCCGAAACTTTCAGACATTTAAAATGTCCAAAAAATCCAGCTATCTAACTCAAATAGCCGTATGGGACTGAACTAAATTCGTAGATACACCATATATTAATAGCTCTTAACAATAGAAAATGTCTGAAAGTTTCAGATTTTCTTTCTCAATAGTTAGGCATTGATAAAATGCTAGACTAGTTCTAGTACTTTTATTCCTAAACACCTCACTGATGACGCCAGTAGATGCAGAAACCGTGGTCAGGGGTTGGAGGGTATTTTTGAAGCTTGTTAAGAGTTTGTTTTTTACTTAACTCTCATATATAACATTTGTAAATACGAACTTTATTAAAATTAGGTCATATGACATCTGACTTGATTTTTTATCAATTTAATATATATATAAAAGATAATCAAATAATAGTTGCTAAGGTGGTCCATGATATTTGGATATGTTGGGTAAGGAACAACAGTTTTATTTAATTGATGTTAGATTTTTTACATTACCCGATAGGAAATTAGTTTGGTAACATTTAGCTCCAAATCTATTACTCCATTAATATACATGTAATAATACAGTTTCCAAGTAAATAGTAACATTTATACTATTTTGAGTATCTACTTCATTGAACATTCATAGCCAAATTGCTTCATCCAGTATCACTTGAAATATAACACATTCTTGATGGAGACTTATTTTTTAAAGTCAATACTTATTTTAAAATGTGGATCTGCTCACAAATGACGTTAAAACAATTAGTCAAAAAGAGCATAAATTTTGTTCTTTCCATAATCAGATTGGAATATTGTTCATTGTTTTTAAGTATAAATGAATAACCTGATTATTACATTATTATACTTGAAAAAAACTTAGGGGGACAAATGTAGAAAAGCATAAATATATACTTTACACAGAAAATTCTATGAGATCCAGAAACTAGTAAATTGAAATATTTAATTAGTTGGTCTTAAATACTTACAATGAGAGTTGAATAATTAGATAGACATTGATTTATTCTATTCTTAAGGAGGATTCTTTTCAACTTGTACTTCTAAGATTCAGAAACCCGTAGGCATACATCATAGAAAGTGGAAAAGAGACATCACATTTTTTTTTGATATTTTGAGTGTTTTATTTGAGATGATTAATGAATTTTAAACAAGTAAAAATAAAAGTAGAACTTATCACATATATGTAAATAAGGATTTTTTGATCTGCAAGTCCTGAAAATTTTATAAAAAGTCCATTGCAAGAATCAGTTAAAAATGAACTTATCAAAATGGATAGTAAGAAAGATTTGCAGAAATATTTTATATTACTTTAGATACTATTTTCATTCTACTCTGTATTTTGAGCAAGTTTTGCAAAAGTAACTGTGAATTAGAAGTATCACAACATGTCATGCCCCATTTTATTTGGTGCTTATTTTGTTCTTTTGTTTCCGAAATCTTGTAAGTCAATTTTTCCCCCCCACTATCTAATTTCTGTTCTATTTATGTATAAACATGTATTTTTCATGACAATACAATTTTTTTTTAGAGATTTTAATCAATTTTAAAAAAAATTAACAAAAAATTTAAATTTTTAAAAAAAATTAACAAAACATTTAAATTTTTAATTTTGTATGGGATTCCTTGCTCTTTATCTAATCATATTAAATTATGCCTACATTTTCTTCATTCCTAATATTTGGAATTATATAAAAGTAAAAAAAATAGAAAAAAATAAATTTTCTTCAGATTTAACAATATTCTTGTATAATGCAAGAAAAATAAAAGTGTTGGCAGACATGTTTAAAAATATTTCATTATATAATATATAGAACACAGCGAAATCTGCAAATATATATATATTACTTTTTTAATGTATTTATGTGAATAAAAATAATCATGTTCTCAATATTAGGATTGTAGAAATTTATTAAAATATTATTTGAGAATTAAAAGTTATTTGAAATTTTTCACATTATACACTGGGTAAACAACTTCACCTCTGCTAGTCCCAAGCTTTGATATCTGTGAAAGCCATCTCTAATCAGGTGGAATCTAGAATATAAGTACTAACTAAATCATCATTTTCATAATAGTATTATTAGTAAAGAAGACAACAAGGGAGATATAAGGCAGAAGTGCCTTTAGCAAATGTGATTACAATTCTAATTTTATTCTCATATAGACTTTATATGAATTAAAGAAAGCAAGATGGGATTTTCTATCTGTCAAAATATTAGATTTAACATAAGTGGAATATATAAAAATTCTGAAAAATTTATTCGAAAACTATAGAATTGTAAAAATAGATAATTCCAGTAGTTATTTCTATACTAATGACTAATTCAATATAATTAGTTGTCTTCGGTTATTTCCAAATTGGAAAATCCTTTAATTCATGGAATGAGTTCATTTTTTCATAAGAAGGAATAAATAATCTGTATCAGAATTATTGCATTTCATTTTTACAAAAGTAAATTAACAGATGCCTAATATTTTCTACGCTTTCCTTGCATGACTTGCAGATTAAATCACTCATGTTTTTCCATTTTTGTGTATATTTACTTGGTGCTAAAAATCCTGTTCAAGCATTAGAAAGTAAAGTACTCTGACTTTCTATTATCATAAATTAACTTGTACCTAATATTCTGTTTACTTTTATATAGACTTAAACTCTTTTACTATCCATGTTATTTCTACATCTCTCCAACTTTATTTTTTATTAATAGATCTGTTCTTCTATCCTATCCCTTGCCACTATAATACTCAACAATTCTCCTAACACAGTCATCCCATCTTTTGTATAAATATACTGACATAAAGTCTTTATCCAAATTTTCTGCATATCATACTACTTTTCTCACCCATCTTGTTGCCAGTCCTTTACTCATAACCCAATTAAAAATTATTTTGGCTATTCTCTTGTTATCCATAAATTGCAATCTATTGAACATTTTCATTTCTCATATAAAAACTTGACCAGCCCATTTCTCTTTGAACTGCCTCCTTTGCCATCCTCACATCTGCATCTAAATGCATGTCTTCCCCCTCTAGTAATTAAGCACCCTTTTACTAACACATAACACATCATTACCATAAGTTAACTCTGCTATTGCCAGTCTCTTCCATACAATTCTAACTATATCACATTTTATTATATGAAAACACTGTTAATTTCTTTATCAATCATTTTCTTTTCTTTGCTTCATTTATCAATATTCCCTTACATCCAAGCAATTTCTCTGATTACTTAAGACAATTCCCAAATCATTATACCTATTCACCACAATTAACCTTATATTCCCCAATAAAAATTCTTTGTTTTCGTTTTTTCCCAGAATTTATCATCATTACTTTTGATTTTTCTTGACTAAATTTAATCCCCATCTTTTTTAACCACCCTTGTGCATGTCTTCAGTATAACTTCCATATCTTCCCTACTTTCTGAGCACAAAAACATCAGCAAATGAAAAACCTGATAATGTATATACTCCCTTGCCACCAATTAATGGTATCTCTTGCTCTCTTCATTTCTCTCAAATATAACAAAATTGCAATAGGTGACATAGGGCGCCCTTTGCCTTAGTTCCACTCCATTTTTAACTTTAACTGATTCTAAATTTCCTAATTGATACATATAGTAATTATTTTTATACAATATCTTAATAAGATGCACTAAAGCTTTATTCATTTCCAAAAATTACTAAACTTACCATAATCTATTTCTGCTTAGTCAATCATATGCCTTTTCTATTTCTATACAAACCATATATAACTGTCTATCTGTATTCCTACTTATACCTATAGGTTGTGTGACTACAAATAAAGTATCTGCTATACACTTATCTGATTGAAAACCTCCATGCATTTCTTCCACTCTATTATTTTCATTCATCACTTTGCCAAGTTTTCAGCCACTATATATGCAAAACTTTATATAACACTGATGTTACAACTATCAGTCTATAATTATTTAACTTTGTATGAACCTTGCCCTTTCCTTTAAATAGTAACCTTACTCTTATATTATTCCAGCTATCTGGAAATTCTTCTGTGCCATCTTATTAAAACATGATAATAGATTTAATTTTGATCTTTTCTAAATTCATTACCATCTCTGCTATCATCCATTTAAACCTCTTGCCTTTTCACTTTTCATTATCTTTCCTGCCTCATTCAATTCATTTTCTATAAACCTAATATTTTCATTACTATATGCTTTTATGTTTGTTATCACTTTGTCCTTCACATCTTTCATCTTTTCTATATCCATTACACACTTATTTAAAGATTGTCTCTTATTTTTCTCTAGAGATACACTCTATTCCCTCATCATCTAGTAATTCTATTTCTCTCTAACATTTCTTCTTTTAATATATTTCCTAAATTTTTTACTCCCACCTCTTTTTCTTTTATTAATATCCTCCAACAATTTCCTATTTAATTTTATTCTCTCTATATGTAATTATCAATTTTAGCCAACATTTTAAAAATACTTTTATCTCTTTTTTTGTTTTTAATAGCACATTTATATTTTCTGCATCCTTTCCCTCTCACTTTTACTAACTCTCATTTTTCTGTTACTTTTATTCTTCTGAATAGTCTCACTTAAAAGCCTAATTATCACTTTTTCTACTTCACCACACTAGTCCTTATATTCATTCCAACAAACTTTTCCATGATTTCTTCTACTTTTATTTTATATTCTTCTAAAATTCTTATCATTCACTCTCCAGCCACATCTTTCACTATTCTTTTTATCTTTATTACTATTTTCCATCACATTACTAACTATTTCTATTATAAAGAAATTATGATCACTTTTTCATACTCCCTGTTCATTGTCAAAGATTTTAATTTTTATACTTTATTCATTCCCTGTTTCTCTACTAATACATAACCTATTGTATGAAATATATTACTTCTAGACCATGAGTATTGTCTCTCATAAATATTTGATAAATTCCCAATGCTCAAATTCACTCTCTGACCAAAATTCTTCAAAATCTTCCCATTCTTGTTATCCACACCAATTTCTTTAATATATCCATTCAGATCCTCTATAATCATTGTTTTCTTCTCCTTTTTAGTGAAACTCTGTATATCCTTAACTAGGCATTCATATATGCTACTGTTCCACTCCATTATAGATAGATTATCTCGAGTGGTTATATACATATATGCTACTGTTCCACTCCATTATAGTTAGACTATCTCCAGTAGCTATATACACTATAGTCACCATCCATTCTTGTCTTTCTAAGCTTATCTCAAACCACAAATGTTCTTGACACCCAACAGTATTTAAATATTTTTGACATAACTCCTATACCACCATTTTTTTTCCTATTTATACCATACCATACCCAATCTCCCAGTGTAGGTTCTTTTTTTCTAAGATGTGTTTCTACTACTGCTGATACCTCAAGCTCTTCATTTTTAACTGTTTTAATTCCAGCTACTTTTCTGGTCTCTTTACCACCTTGAATATTCAAATATTCAATTTTAACTATTTTTCTTATTACTCTTTTAATGTAATAACAAATTTGTTTCACTAGTTCTTCATAATTAATACATAAACAGGCTCTGAAAGGTTTAGCCAATATTAAGATTTAGAATTTAATAATTTTGTCTTTGTATGTTGAAGTGTATTGTATTAATTAACTACTGTTTTATAAATTCTTTTGATTTTTTCTTCTCTATTACATTTGTAATTGGCTCATTTATGATTAATTTTACAGACCCATTCCCTCTCCACATTTATATCTAAATCAGCTACCCTTTGTTCATTTTTTACATCCTGTCCATTCTTTGATAATACTGCAATTTAAAACCCTATCCCCCTTTATAAGTTTCCCAAATTATAATATTTTTATACATGAAACTGCCGAATACTTCCCTTCCTTGATTTGCTTAAGTGCAATCCATCTTTACTATACAACTCCCTTTTTTTAAAAAGAAAATTGCACACTTCCACAAACATAATATTATTTCTCTCACATAATGTTTTCAATTTCTCAGTTATAGAACATGTCCTATCTAACATATACCTTTTGTCAAATCTTGGTAATAATCCAACAATTCCTACTTTTCCTTTAATCTTACTCAAATTACTAACCAATTCGATGTACTAGTAAACTGTCCATATAGTAGTGCCACCCAGTGCAAGCCTTAGTAATCAATGGATCCAGGGAGGTTTGTGCATAAAATCCCCATCTAGTGCCTATTCATCCAGTACCCACAGACTAGTTTCTAGCTTGTGGCTTCCATCAGTGATGAACTTTGGATCTGATAGTACTGCATCTATATCTAAAAATATTAATGCAACCCTTCGGCTTCCACCTTTTACCTATTTAGTTAACTCTAAAGCTAGGAGCTCAAGAGGAAAACACATTAACTTTTTTCAATCCAAGTTCATTCACCCATATAGTCATACAGATCTGAAATTTGTTCAGCATCTATACATTTTGGTATCATTGGTTTATGAAAACAATAATCACTACTGTCTTATTGACACAAATGATATAAAACCACCAAAATATCACACGATGACCCTTTCCTATGCTTACATAATGTTTTGGTAGTTTTATAGCATTTCTGCCTATGATGACTGAGGTTTTTGATAAACTAAGGACACCAAAATGTGTAGATACTGAACTGGGTTCAGATCCATATGATTAAGCAGGTGAAAAAGCTTAGATTAAAAACATAAATGTGTTTTTTTTAATCTAGTTAACTAAATAGGCAAAAGTTGGCTGTGGAAGAGTTGCATTAGAACCTTAGGTTAGTGTTCTTGGATCAAAGCTTCTCACTGATGAAATCCACAAGCTAGAAACTAGTCTGGGAATATTGGATAACTAAGCACTATATGAGGATGCAATGCACAAATCTACCTGCATCTATTGGTTACTAAGGCTGAGTTTGCTATTGCTAATAACAGCTTGTGCAGGCATAAGAAATGCTGATTATATGATGTTTTGGTGGACGAATATGTTATAGAATTTACTATTTGGTAATTATTGTTATAATACCTTGTTTTTCCATTAATTGTCCAAAAATTGAATATTTTCAATTTCTTTATTGCTAACGTTTTTGCTCTTATGGCCATCTGCTAATGAAATACAAAAATATTTTGTTATTGTAATATCCGCACTTATGACTGTGCCAATGTTATAACTGCAAGTCATACTGTGCGGTCAGCAAATAACGTTCGCTACTGTTGAACTGTGTATGCTCTCCAACGAATGGTCTGCAACGAATGCTCTGAATATTCTCTGTATTCTATGCAATGGATGCTCTCCAAACGAATGGTCTGCACTGAATGCTCTGCCACGGATGCTCACCAATGAATGGTCTGCACCGACTGCTCTCCAATGAATGGTCTGCAAGCGGATGCTCTCCAAATGAATGGTCTGCAACGATCTATTTCTACAGTTCGCTAAAGTTCAATTCCCACGATGTTCTTTCAGGCTGGCTGCTACAAAACTGTTCACAATGGGCCTACTTTAGCCCCAGTCCAGTGTAGCTGTACACAAACTCTTCATAGTAAGCACTGCGACTGCCATCAGCTATCTCCTACTGGAATTGAACAGTAACTCTACTGTAGACGCACTCCATACTGTCTGCTACTCGCTACTGCATGACTGCTCTCTATGTTACACTGCTAGATGTTACCCAGTCTTCTTATCACTCTCTGACAACTGCAATGATCAATCAATGCACTGACCAATAAGGTAACGTCTCTTATCTAGAAATTTGTAATTAGCAAATATTTCTAGGAATTGTCGATTGCCATTACATCAATGCACTAATTAAATTCCTCAGCTATCAGAGCACGATCTAAAAACAGCCTTACGAATAAATTCTAGTTTTTTCTGGAGTGCACAAAATGTCTGCCATTTTACAAAACACTACAGTTATAAACTGGTTTGTTATATAAAATGTTCAAGTTTAGTTCAGTAATTTTATGAGAAAGATTGCTTATCATTGAAAAGTTTAGATTCATGAAAATTTGAACTAATAGGTGGAATGAACACAATATTAAGCAATAAGGTAGGTTCATACCATACTAACAAAAGGAATTGCATGATTCAGAGACTATTATCTGTTACATTTTGTTGAATTACTGCAACTTGATGCACTTAAAGATAATTATCAATTAGTAGGGTTCTATTGAAATAGTACTTACATTGATTGGACTTAACAATATTTCAAAAAGTATTCAAATTTAAGAAATTTAATATAATTGCTCACAATACAGGTTTATGACTTCTGTTGCAGATGCAATCATCAAAAGAATAATCACAAATGGGTTGCTGATAGACAAATATCACTGATTAATTTTGAGTTTTATTTTTAAAATTACATCCCATGAAATTACTCAGTAAGCATGTATAATAATCCAGGGGAAATATTGATGCTGATTTTGGCTTTCAATTTGTTTAATAATTTTTTTTGTAACATATATTTAAAGCAAATTAAACTATTGAATTCATTTTATTTTGAAAAGAAAACTGTGCAAGGAGCATTTTTTCAAAAAAAGCATAATGAAAAGTGAATCTTGTAAATTATAAATATGTATCAAACACCTAATTACCTGGAGAAAATGCATAATAAATTATTTATACTTTTAATATTATTGCTTTTTCTAGAAACAATTCACTATTCACTCATTATAACTATGGACATTTTATATATTTTTAAAACAACAATTACAGCTCGAATACTATATTAATTGCATAATGATTATCTAAACATATTTTTCATTTCCCAGGAAGTCCTGCAATAAAGCATTATTCACTGCAGAGCATGTGTTTAGAAAAAAAGGTTGATAATTACAATGTGAATGAAAATAATAAATGTTAGATGTATGTAAAATAAAAAATTAAATTTAAGTTTTTGGTGCAGACAACATGATAAAATTTGTCCATAATGTTGCCTTCTATATATAAAATTAAAAATAATCAATTTAAAACAAAATTGAAATAAACAACTTATAAGTAAACAATTTTATTTAATGCATTATTCCAGCTTTCAGTCCTTAATTTTAAAAATAGAAGGGATAATTATTATTATCAGTGTTTTGTTTGTTTGTTTGTTTTAGATTATTTTTAAATATATGGGACTGTAATAAATTTAATCATTTTTATGTACATGTATGTATTTTACTAATTATGTTTAATGTGTGTACTTTAATACTTATATATATATTGTAATGTAATGTAAATAATGTCCATTGGGGGAATTGCTGTAGAGTAATTGGTCATGTGATTGTGTAAAAATAAACATCTTGAAAAGATTCCATTAAGGAATGAAAGCTGGATTGATGTATTAAATGATATTTTATTTTGTTTCAAATTGATTATTTTTAATTTTAAATATATATATAATGTGTGTAAAACTTAGCTTTATTTTTTTACATAATATTATTATCATGATATTATCCAGACCATTATTAAAAATCATTAAAATATTGTTATGAAATTAATTACAATTAGAACATATAATTATTGATTAATTGTATTTATTTTGCAGAAATGTAGCTTTAGGATTTTGTCTTTTTTGGGATCCACTTGGAGCTACAATTGCCCCTCAGATTTTATTATTGGTAAGTCATTTAAATTATTATTAGCTTACTAAATTATTAATAATTATTAAATTATTATTAAAAGATATAGTGAAATGGAACTGGAATTAATCATATAAACTTTATTATATCAATTGTCCAAGCCACCCAAGAATCAACATTATTAAAAACATCTAAATGGAAGGGAAAACCTTGATTCTATATTTCATGTAATATTTAAATTTTCAGAGATCTATTATAATAAAATTTCAATTCTTATCATCTCTATACTAAATTCATGACCAACGATTATCTAATTTTATTTTTAATTTAGTATATATATATAGTATTTGATGGAATTTAATCATACTTATGAATTCATTTTATTTTATTAGATTTTCTTATAACTATTTATAAATACTTTCATGAGCATTTAAAAAGTATATATTAAGATAATATTTAAATACAAAAATGTAACTCCTGATACCAAGAAATAAAACTGCTTTCAACAACTACAAACCAGTCAGGATGGAAACAGTTGAAGAATTATGTCAGATGTAAAGATTAATCAAAACCATGGGAAAATGTTAAGTTGTTTATAAAGAAAAAGTAACGATATCGTGATGTCAAACCGGAGATGGCCGAAAGCACAAAATTTTTCAGGAAAGAAAATTATTTTAAATATTAATTTGATCTCAAAATAAGAATTAAACATTATGGATTATGATTTAAGTTACCTCCCTGCATAAAAATTAGAAATTTATGATGATTAGATCAAAAGTTATTGGGCATCTCCCGGTGCAATTGGGATGCCACAAAAAATAAAAAAGTTTCAAATTGATTTAGAATTATGATGAAGTGAATTAGAAGATGAAAAACAATGATTTAGAAATAAAAATGAGTTTATAGGATGTTATGGACATAGACAGAAATATAAGCGGTTAATTACTTGATCCCTTTATATGTAAATTATTAAGAAAGACCCAAAGACTAAATACAAACTGTTGGATTTTATAATTGGAAATTTAAGAATCAAAATTAGAACTCAAGAATCACAATTAAAATTTTGTCACAATCTACTTCAGATAAAGGTTATCTAATATGAACCGGATCATGAACCCTGAGGACTTGATGAACCATGAGTCAAATTGTTTTTTTTCTTTTGGGTTTTGCTTGAATTCTCAGTCTCAAGGGTAGAGGTGATGGCCATAAAGGGTTTGTTGATTGGCAGAATCGGTTGGTGATTATTGCCACACCCAGGTTTGGGGATGATCTGGCAAGGTTCTTATGGCCCTCCCTGATTTGGTTGGTGTTCCAGATATGCGGAACCAATGTTACACCCAGATAAATTGCAACCCACTTATGGCAGGCCCTGAAGTGGTTTAACCTTGTCCAAAGAGTGGATTTGGGTTCTCACTAAACTGAGTTCTGGATGACAGGTCATAGATGGGGTCTGGGGGCTGCCTGTGGACATGCCAGATGGGTTGCGAGTCGATTGTCCCACATAGACATTGCCTCGAATGGACATAGCATCCCCTTGATTGACTGACCTTTGATTGGTGATAATTCATGCCTCTTTTTTTTATGTTTTTTCTAGATGTTTGTACTCCGAAAGTATTTTTCTTTTTCAGATATCTGTAATACCTAATCTATTGGACAAGGCAGTTGTATTGCTTTGAGCCACCGTGCAGTTGTAGAATGTAAATGTGTCATTGTAGCCTCTATGGCCCACTGCTGCAGGTGACAGAATATGGTCCCTGCATAGGTCGATTATATTTTAGTGACTTAATAAAGAGGTTTTGAAACATAAAACAATTTTTCCATGTAAATTCTATCTTATTTGCAAGTGGTGTTTAAATATATTATTAACAAATCTACATACAGTACATATCAATAAAAAATTTATAAATATAGAATAAGAACAATGAACTTTAATTTTTTTCAGGAAAAAACAAAAACTGATTGATGAGATCACATACAATATAAAATAAACACTTTTTTTTTAAAGAAAGCAATAAATACAAAATTATTTACAATATATTAAATTTCGAGAATAGAAAAAATAGATGGGAGCTAAAAGTTTCATACAATATATTAAATTTTGAGAAGAGAAAAATATAAATAGAATTTAAAGTTCATCTACATTCATGTTCTTTTCTCAGAATTTAATAAATTGCAAAACAGTTTTGGTGTTTGAAAACCTTTTAATAATATGACCAGCAGCAATATTGATTTTTTTTTTTTTGCGTTTATTTGAGGACATTTTTTTAATAACGATTTGAGTTTACTTATGTAAAAATAAAATATATGTTGCTATAAAGACAACATAGTATGGAATAAAAATAAATCTGAAAGAATATAGCCATTAGTATAAAATAAAAAACGTAAACATGTAATTTTTTAAAGATTATTTTATATTTATTCGTAAATTGCAAATGCAGATAGAAAAATTTTAAAATTAAACTTTTGGCAATAAATTTATTACATTCTTCAAAATTTTACAATTAAAATCATGTATTAAACTCTTTTCTGCAATATTTTATGGCATCAATAATCAAAAGCAAAAAATTTGTTTGTTCCATTTTGTACATCCTCTATCTATTTCCTTTCTTAACAAAGTAAATGAAAAAAAAAAAATCTGAGGTCATATTATTGCAGATTTATTAAAAACAGTATTGATAAGTTATAATTTTTAATAGTAAATATACATATATTAATAATTCTTTTAATTTAACTTTTATTTCAGTGATATTTTAAATATAGTATTATTTTTTATAATTGCACTTTTTTTCCTGTGTAAATACAAAAATAATATATTAAGTAGACATTAATATGTGTGTAATTAGAAGGGACTTGAACTCAGATTTTCAAGCTCCCTACAGTTATGCACTCCATTTTACACAACTGATACACATGATCACATACATGAGAAAAGGTTAAATAATCTCCAATATAACATATTTTATGCCGAACCAACCTTCATCAGTTGGTCTACATCATTATCTCCCAGACATATCTACAATCAGTGCTTAGTTTATATTAAGAAAGCAAATCTTCAAACTTTAAAGGAACAGTTTCAATCTCCTCCAACTTTTCAGCCATCCATATCAATGAAAATCAGATGGGACATTCAAAGCCCTTGTTGATGCCAATAATATTGTCATACCTACGTTGTCTTTATGGTCACTCTGACCCCTAACATATAGATCTTAATATATTAATTTAAATTCACAGAAAAAGGATGGGCAGAATAAAGGCTAAATATGTAATATTCAAATATAAGTATATTATCTATACTAAACTTAATGTAATTATTCAAGCTTCCTACAGCTATGCACTCCATCTTATACAAATGATACACATGACCACATATGTGTGAGAAAGATAAATGATTTCCAATATACATATTTCATGCTGAACCAGCACTTATCAGTTGGTCTATTAAGGTTTGAAATTTTTCTTAATATAAACTGAATATTGATTGTATATATGTGTGGTGGATGGTAATCTGGAACAAATGATGAGTGATCATTCAGCATGAAATATGTGTATTGTAGATTATTTATCTATTTCACATGTATGTGATCATGTGTATCAGTTGTATAAAATGGGATGCATAACTGTTGGGAGCTTGAAAGTCTGAGTTCAAATCCCTTCTAATTACATTAAGTTTAGTATAAACAATATATTTATATTTGAATATTACACACATACATATATATCTATATATGAGAAATTGCTTGCCCAGACTGTTGGCAAATTTGCATTTTATTATTATGATAGCATTTGAATTTTTGATTTAATGAATAAATATTATTTTGTAATGATAAATATGTATGTATGAGTTTTTAAAATTTGAACATGTTATTTGGCAAAGTACTTGCCGACACAGCTGAGTTTCTATTTTATTGTTACAATATGTTTATGTAAATTTTTTTTTGTAATTTGTAATAAATTTATTATTAAAAATAATCTGCATTGATGCAGAATCTTTGGAACCTCCTTCATTGATGTGAAATATTGTATTTCCCACTTATTCAGGTAGGTTTAGGGATGAAAATCAGGCTCCATGTCATGGCAAAAATATCCTCTGGAATAATTTTCTTGTCCTTTTCTTTTATTTTGTTAATTTTGTTAATAGTTCTTGGGGATTTTTGATTGTCTGGTTGAAACAGAGCTGGCACCTCATTGTCCATATTGTGAACAGTAAGAATGTTGTCATTCTAATTGATGAGAATAGGCCATTTTTTATACTTTCTATAAGTGTATAGATTGTGATATTATTAACCCTAGAGATAGATTGAATTAAGTTCTTGAATGTCTGTAGGGTATGACATTGGAAAATGAAGTGTTGAGTGGTTTCTTCAAGATCCACTATCTCTCTAACAATTGAAGAAAGATCAAACAAAGGGAAAGACCGATGAAAACCTATGATGCCAAGAGACTTGCAGACTGGCAACTCACCCAGGATCTATTATAAAAAAGGGAATGGGTGGAAAAAACCACAGAATTCTGGCAAAGGAAAGAAAGAACAATACTAAAGCATGTATTTTACATATCATATAAAACAGATAAATCAATAAATTAATTTTTTTTAAAAAATCATCTCATTTAAAAATTTATAATTGGATTAATATTCACTATCTGCATTAGGTATTCAGGACAATCAATCTTCTTTATATACAAAGAGAACCAAGAAAAAAATAATTTCATTTTTTATTATAGTATTGTTGAGTACTGAGATGGGAATGTTTATTATTTACTGTAACAGCATTTATTATTTTTTAAAAATTATTGTGTTTAACATTAAATATATAATTGTGTTGTGAATTACTTTATAATATATATATATAACTTTATAAATAAATATTTGAAAATACAGTAATTAAAAGTCTATAAAAATTATATGTATAACTATAACTTAGAAGCGCTTTCACTACCTTGTAGCTTTGTCAACTATCACATTTAAAATGTCAACTTTTCCATAATTCAATGTCAACTTTCCCATAATTCTGTGATCTTAACGTTTGCTGCTTGCCGATTAATTAAATTTTGCTTGTATTTATATATTAACAACGCCTCTTTAATTTTTCTTTTATTATTATTTCTTTCAGTTTCCAATATTTTTACATTGTTATAATCAAAATCAAAAACATATATACATGATTTATTATGGTCAGAAAAAACAGAAACTGATAAATTATCACTATTTTTAATATTTTGTTTTGTATTTTGAACCCTTTTAAATAATAATACATGCTCTTTTGTTCTTTTTTCCAATGTGCACCTCGATTCACCTATATATCCACTAAAATACGAAACAAAATATTAAAAATAGTGATAATTTATCAGCTTCTGTTTTTTATGACCATAATAAATCATGTATATATGGTTTTGATTTTGATTATAACAACGTAAAAATATTGGAAACTGAAAGAAATAATA
This sequence comes from Epiperipatus broadwayi, assembly GCA_028023455.1. Lineage (NCBI taxonomy): Eukaryota > Metazoa > Onychophora > Udeonychophora > Euonychophora > Peripatidae > Epiperipatus > Epiperipatus broadwayi. Next base: position 22,437 of record JAQFVV010001984.1, on the reverse strand, counting down.
ATAAAAGAAAAATTAAAGAGGCGATGTTAATATATAAATACAAGCAAAATTTAATTAATCGGCAAGCAGCAAACGTTAAGATCACAGAATTATGGGAAAGTTGACATTTTAAATGTGATAGTTGACAAAGCTACAAGGTAGTGAAAGTGCTTCTAAGTTATAGTTATACATATAATTTTTATAGACTTTTAATTACTGTATTTTCAAATATTTATTTATAAAGTTACGTATATTATTTTGAAGAAATACAGACATCGATTTGAAATATATATATATGTTGAAGAGTTTGTGTAAAAATATAGAAATACTAAGCAACTATAAAATGAATTCTATATCAAAAGTGCTACGATCATCATCAATCTTAATAATTATCATAAAACTTATAAATAAACTTGAGTGGACTTAAAAGGTATACTTCATTATCTTAGTTCCATCTAAATAATTTTAAAGAACACACACATACCCTAATGCTATTAGTCCAGAACTAGTTTGAAATCAAAAAAGCTTGATGACTGTGAACAAAAGAATATACCCAATACTTAATATATTCTTGTATTAAATAACTTCACATAAATAACTTAAAATAATGATTAATAAATTTATTGATCAATTAGTAATAGCAAAAAATGAATGGTCTGATAAATACTCTATAATAGTAGCACTTAACCTATTGGATTCTGTGTACTTTCTAAAGAATATCAAAATTTTCCCATGCTACCAACCTTTGTAAAACATTTAGACAAACAAAATAAAAAAAATAGTAGGCAATTAAAAGCATTTATTTTAGTTTTTGGTAACCATAACATAATTACCATAATAAAAGTCAAATATTTAATTTATTTAGAAACAAAATATCTATTATAATTATTAGCATTTTAAAATTATTATATTAAAAAACTGTATAAAAACACTCAAAATATATAAAAAAAACTTTTTAATTAAAATTAAAAGAATGTTGAGCTCCTTTTGAAAACAAAATTTTTTAATATGATACTTTGTTATTTAGTTTTAAATGTGAATTTGGCACAAGTATAACCTAGAATGCAATAAATTGGACATTTTGGTCTATAACAAAAAGGTGACAAAGGCAATAGACGATATAATAGAGATATAGTTTTAATATAGGGGATGTGAAAACAGACTTCAGCTATCCACTCTATCTCATACAACCGATATATGTGATCACACACATGTGAAAAAGATAAATGACCTCCCATATATTCATGCTGAACCAACATTCATCAGTTGGTCCAAATCATCTACCACACACACATATATATAATCAGTGCTCAGTTTATATTAAGATAGCAAATCTTCAAACATTAATGAACAGGTTTCAATCTACTGCACTCTCCAATTCTTCAGACATGTTTTAATTTGTTTTGTTTTTTTACAATAGTTTTGCATTATTTGAATAAATTATTTATGTATAATTTTACAAAAATAGTTATATTTTGCATATTATTTTTTAAGTCCATTGTGTACCATTAGTACCATGAATTCCATAGCTTGAGAATCATTGCTCTATATTATATATAGATGATTATGATTTTGACCATAAATATTAAACAAAATTTCTATAGATTGAAAAAAAAGCAAATCAATAAATGTTTAACATTGTTTAAATTATATTTCACAAATATATAAATTGTAACAGGTATTAAATAAACACATATATGATTGTAATAACTGAAACATAGGCTTATTTATACCTGTGTCTATATATATGTAATATTAGGGTATGATTGCTGGTTTAGCATGAAATACGTATATTGGTGATTATTTATCTTTACAACATATGTATGTTTAAGTGTATCAGTGTTATTAGATGGAGTGGAGAGTGGTGAGTCATGTGAAAATCTGTGCTCATACCCTAATATTACATATATGATTGTATACATTTGCTTGTCTGATAATACATAATATTTCAGTTATCATTTTTATTGATTATACAGGCCTTTATTCTATTTTAACTATATATATATATGTACATGAGGGTGTGTATTATAATATAAACATATTTCAATTCTTAATATTTACTTGCTTTTTAAATTATTTTTAACAATGTCTTATATTCAATTAATTTAAATTCCGAAATTTTATCAGCATCAAAAAAATACATTTGACAATTTCATTATATTTTTGTAACTCAAAAAAATCTTTTATGAATGACATAATAAAATTCAAAGAAAATATATCCAGAGTTTCTATCTTCTGAAGGCTTTTAAACTTGTCTGAGACTTTCTCTGGTCGGTCATTTATTTTTGTGCTAAACACTTTCTCATTATCTAACTAATATATTCATTTTTTTAAGTTATTTACTTTTAAATCAAAATAGTAGAGTACAGGTTATTTATATACTTTTTGGTTGTCATCTGATCCTTCATGTCAGCCACTAGAGGCGCTATTTCTAGCTAAATTTCTAGAAATATGCCATTTCCACAGCCGCACCCAAGCCTTTAAGCATTCTTTCTAAAATAAACCCTAAAAAGATTGTTAACTCGGAGTTAAGTCTACTTTCTATGCTAAAAGGTAGAGTGTTAACTCGTAGTTAAGTCTTCTTTCTACGATAAAATCTAGAAAGAGTGTTAACTTGGCATAGCGGCTAATGGTGTGGCTTTTTCCGATGCTAAAAGCAGAGGAAAATGTTGTAGTTGTTTGTGTCACACACTATATCATAATGCTGCATTATGTATTTTATATAACAATATTGTACGAGGGTGTGTTAATTTGATCGTGTCAAAATTATTTAAATTTTCATTGGTGCCTTTTTTTAAAGATGAATTGATGTACTGTTACATTTTATCAATTTTAGCAGTATCATGATTGTTCCTCATAAATTTGTATTCCTCCTAAATTTTCAATTAGGGTGGGTAGCGTAAAATTTTAAAAATCATGCTTTGAGTCACGTTTTAGCAAGAAATTTTCCGAGACAAAAAGTATGGCTAATTCCCACAACAGAAAACTTGAAAAGATGGGAATTGCCAGACATGGAAGCCGGCACTGGAATATTTATACAGCAGGAAAAAAGAAAAAAAACATCCTGCTACTGAAAGAAAAGATTGGATTGTGCAGCAAATATATGCAGATTTGAGGTCCAAAAACATCTGCCGACGGAAATGTTCACTTCGTAAAGGTAAGCTTGTTTGAGAGATTCTAAATGGCCTTCTTCAAATGTCAAAAATAAAAGAAGTAATTTCAATTTTTATTTAAACGTACATCCCTTCTTCTCCCGATAATTGTTGTCGTCAGCAATCAAATGTAAAATAAAAGTAACTAAAATTTTTATTTAAACATAGCCCCAAAAACCCCTCTTCTCCCAATAATTGTTGTCATTGGCAATCAAACAGTCAAATAAAAGGAACGTCAATTATTCTTTAATCATATAGAAAAAAAACAAAAAACCCTCCCACTAATTGTCGTCGGCAATCAAATGTAAACCAATCAAAGTAAGACAGTAAATTATAAGTTAAACATAACCCAAATTACTATTTGAATGTACACCGAAAAAGACCCGCTCTTGTCAATCAAAATTAAAGAAACCTAGACTATTATTGTCCCATTGTCAAATCAAATATTATTTGGGAAAACCCAAATAATTTATAAATGAAAAAAAGAAAAAGAAAGTCAAATCGGTTTTTAATCAAATGGTAACCAATAAAAGTAACTTAAATTTTGATTTAAACATATACACAAACAACAACAAAAAAAACGCAAAACCCTTTCTCCCAATAATTGTTGTCGGCAATCAAATGTAAAAAATAAAAGGAACGTACAATTATTCTTTAATTGTAAACAAAAACACCCCTCCCACTAATTGTTGTCGGCAATCAAATGTAAAGCACTAAAAATAAGGTAAACCGATTATTTTTTAAACGTAACCCAAATTACTATTTCAACATACACCAAAAAAAGACCCGCTCTTGTCAATAAAAATGAAAAAAACCATGACAACTATTATTATCCCATTTTCAAAAATATTAGGTTTTGGGAAAACCAAAACCATAATTTATAAACGAAAAAAAAAAAGAAAGAAAGTCAAATCGGTTGTCAATCAAATATAACCGATAAAAGTAACTTCAATTTTGATTTAAACATACACACAAAAAAAACCCCTTTAGCTCTCAATAATTGTTGTTGGCAATCAAATGTAAGATAAAAGGTAGATAAATTAGTATTTGATCATCACCCAAAAACACCCACCCCTCTCACTAATTATTGTCAGCAATCAAATGTACACTACCACTAAAAGTAACGTAAACTACTATTCTTTAAACGGTTACACCCCTTCTCCCAATAATTGTTGTCTACAATCATACACACAAAAAACACCTCTCCCAATAATTAGTGTCGGCAATCAAATGTAAACCAATCAAAGTAAGACCGCAACTTATTATTTAAACGTAACCCAAATTACTATTTGAATCTACACCAAAAACACACCCGCTCTTGTCAATAAAAATTAAACAAACAACTATTATCCCATTGTCAAAAATATTTATTTGTAGAACCAAAACCATAATTTATAAATGAAAGGAAGTCAAATCGGTCGTCAATCAAATGTAAACCAATAAAAGTAAAGGTTTTAATTTTTATTTAAACATACACACACACGCGCGCGAAAAAAAAAACCCAACACTTCTCCCAATAATTGTTGTCAGCAATCAAATGTAAACCTATCAAAGTAATGTAAATTATTATTTAATCGTACACAAAAAAAACCTTCCCACTAATTGTTGTCGGCAATCAAATGTAAACCTATCAAAGTAACGTAAATTATTATTTAAAGATCCATCAAAAAAACTCATTCTCTCTTGAATTTTGTCAATCCAATTTTACAAAAACAGTAATACTATTTAAAAAAAAACACAAATTACTATTTGAATACACACCAAAAAAGACCCTTTGGTAAAAAAAAAAATTAAAAAAAAACAACTATTATTATCCCATCGTCAAAAATATTATTTAGAAAAAATAATTCAGAAACGAAAGAAAGTAAACTTTGTAAACAAACAAACAAAAAAAAAGTCAATATTAATAGAGAATCACTAGCCCGGGAACATTATATTAATGTGTTTTTGGTTAGAAATTGCGCCTCTAGCGGCTGACACGAAGGATCAGATGAGAACCGATTTTAAACAGCAAAAGAAATAGATTTTCATTATCAGCAGAATTAATGTTTGAAATAATATATTACTATCAATCTATATTTAACTCACTAGCAGATTTCTTCTATCTGCGATATATATATAATTATTCATATAATTATTTATATATATATAATTAAATTGTGGTATATATTTGTTTTTTAAAATATTTTTTACTGTGTTAATTATTGTATTGTTTTGAATAATTATATATATTTTATTATAATTGGAATACAGACATTGCTGAATAATTTATATATGTGTGTGTGTGTAAGAATATCAACAGCAGTGTAAGAACTGTTATGTAATCAGATTTTGTCAATATTTCTTTACATATGCAAGAAAGTTTCTTCCATATGTACTTATAGCGTAACTCAATGTATACCATTAGAATCTATCTGTAGATTTGTTTTTCATGAAGTTTGCTGATATATTGCTAGTCCTTAAGTTTAGCTTCTACAATTTCTGAATTTCAGCTGTGGCACTACACACATATTGGACTAAGTGACATCATATAGAACCTGTCCCATTATATTTCTCTGGAGCTCAAATTCAATTGGCATGGAGGCTACTGCTCTTCTTTTGAAGATGTCTTTTCTATCATGATCTATCCGTTTAACTTGACCTAGTATGTATAGTCAATTATAAACAGAGGATTAAGCAAATATTTTACCTTTTTAATTTATAAAAAACAATATTTGATAAAAAGTGCAGTTTCATTAGTAATTGTTAATTAGAGGATAATTAGCCTTCAACGTGTGTTGTTTAATTATATTACTAACTCACCAATGTTACAGTGACTATGCAGAACACTCAAACCCAAATGCAATATAGAGACTTAAAAAATAAGAACAGCCATTTTGTCTGTGTAACTATATGCATTTTACATGCAAAGATAAGATGTTCATTCTTATCTTTCAAAAGTCTTCATTTTGTCGTTTGATTATGTCCTGCATATTTATTATAACATTGGTGAGTTAGTAACATGACTAAACAGCATATGTTAAATGCTGATTAAGATGTAACTAAATTACAATTGCCTGTTTTTTTTTTAATTTACATTAATCAAAGTCAAAAAGTTTGTAAATTAAATTTTTTTTTTCTTAATCCATAAATATTTATTTCTATATAGGGTTTGAATTATACTATTCTTTAACTTTGAGCACCACCTTCATTTCAAAAGAGTAAGAGTACTTATGGATGTATTACCCTCAAGCAAACTCATCACAATTTTGCAACATCCCAGTATTTTTCCAGCTCAAAACATGATTTCTCAGAATCAGTAGTGAACTATTCTTATATGCATTTTGAAATGAGACTAGCGATAAAATGGCATAGGCAACTAAATCATTTATATAACAAAATAATTTATCAAAAAAATCTTGATTGATATTAATCATTATAAATGTTAAATATATATTGTTAGATTATTATTTTGACCCATGAATATATATATAAAACACAAACTAATTATTCTGAATTATGGCACGCATTAATCCCCTATATTTTAAATCTATTATACGCACATTTCCACTTTAAACAATTATTTCATAAATATAAAGAATTTGAACTCAGACTTTCAAGCACCTTTCAACTATCCACCCTATCTCATATCACTGATGCACACACACACATATGTAGAAAAGATTAATAATCACCAATATACATATTTTATGCTGAATCAGCACTTATCAGTTGGTCCAGATTATCATCTCACACACATATATATATAATCAGTGCATGTGTGAGACATGATAATCTGGACCAACTGATGAGTGCTGGTTCAGCAGGAAATACATATATTGATGATTATTAATCTTTTCTACATGTGGGTGATCATGTGTATCAGTGATATGAGATAGTGTGGATAGTTGAAAGGTGCTTGAAAGTATCAGTTCAAATCCCCTATATTTACAATTAGACTTCAGGTATATGAAGAGTGCCTGTATTTCAAATTATTTCATAAATAAAATAATACTTATAATAATAAATAATAATAATTAAAATATAAATAATGGTACTTGTACACTTTATTCAATATTAATAATTATATATATATATATATATATATATATATATAGTTACTATATATATATATATATATATATATATATATAGTAACTGAATGGAATTGATGATTAATGCTGGGTGATGGGTAGAATGATTAATCTGATCTTATGAAAAATCTAAAATCTAATTTAAATTAATCTAGTCTAACTCAATCGGGTTGCCGTTATATAATAAACCATCACAAAGCACAAATAATCTCTCTTAAAGTCTAATTTGTTTAAGCTATATGTGAAACGAAAGAATAATGAGATTATCTGCTCCAGACATCAACAAATCCATCACAATTACAATGTAAACTGCAATGAGCAGTGAAACCGTCTACTATTGCCCTAGACAATAATATATGATTAGGTTAACTACTTGATTATCAATCTAATGAAAATCAAATCCAATTAATAACTAAAGCAGATTCCAATATAAATTTTATTAGCCTATTACTATTGTAGTAATTTAAATCTACTTCATTATTTAAAGATGCTGCATTTTATCTTAATGGATAAGCTTCTAAATACCTATAATTGTATTTTACAAAACATTTTTACATATAGATACTATTTAAATATCAAAACAAAATAATATTTGACTCAAATATATATCTAGTTTAATAAACGCTAAATAGAAAGTATAAACACTCGTGTAAGCAATACACAATTCTTTCTACTCCAATCTTTAATTAATAATTTTCTATTGACATCAACTGGTTTTAATATCATTTTATAAACACTTTGAAAATTTATGCACTCATTTAAATGTTTTAACAAATTAACCTTTTAACCGCTAATTATATTATTGGCCCGAGTGAGTTAAAAATCAAGACTTTTAATTGGCCAAGACAAAGTCAATTGTCAAAATATATTCAACCTTTTAATATCATATTCACTTTAGATTCGTTTGTAAAAAGTATATTAATAATTTTTCAGGTTATGAAAGTGAACGAAAGTTCTTTCAAAAATAAATTTCTATTTGTTTATTGTAAAAATATTTCATAGCGGCAAAATTAAAAGCTAAACTTAGTAACAAATAAAAAGAGTTTGCTGACGTAAATGTTTTTTTTTTCAGTTTTACGTTACGAAAAAGTAAATATTTTTTTTGCTAAAATCTTAAATATTTTTACTAAAATCATAAATATTTTTTTTAAATAATTTAGTTTTTAGCATTATTTTACTTAAATAATTCATAATTTCTCAAAAAATACTTTATAATGGTCTAAAACACTGATTTATAATTTTCAAATTGAAAATCTTAGCGTTCTTCTTTGATTAGGCGTTTTCTTTGTCCTTGCCAGCCAATCAGAATGTCTTTGATGGCTAAGAGCCAATCACTGACAAACTTCCTTTTTTGTTTAGGTTTACCGACAGTTTTATTGATTTTTTACTTGTAAAATAATTCAGAAGATGGCAGCATCTTACAGAACTTTTAAAAATCTAACAAACGACTCTAAAACGGCTAATCCTAGCATTAAAAATAACAGAATTAGTGACGTCAATCGTCGACAAAAGGTCTTGTAAGCATCATCAGAAAGGTTAATCTACATCTAGTTTACTAAGAAGCTATAAAATAATATATAAATAATTTATTCATATCTTCCAATAAAGTGATACTTAATTATTGCTTCGTTTATGTGTTAAAATAGAATACTCCATGAAAACTTATTAGCTATTTTCTATCTTTATAATGTCCAATCATATTATATAAAAGATATGTTAAGTTTCCATTGGATGTCCATCGACCTATAATAATAAATATCATCTATTTAAACCTTCAAATAAATGAATATAAAATTGGTTGGCAATAATTAAAATATATGATTATAATTTAGATTTATCCCAATTTAAAGAGAATATTCAAGTAAACTATTCAACAAAGTTTGTACTCTTTATTCTAGAAAAATTTTAAAAATATCTGAGACTAGTTATTCTGAACCAATGATAAAGCACGATCTATTTAGATTTTTATGACGGAATCAGACAAACATAGAAATGATTGACTTTGTAATATTAACTAAGATAAATGATAATATATATAATATTCGAATGCAAATATAAATATAAACTTCATATGGGAATAAAATAAAATACTAATATGCAAAACATATATCTTATATTTAGCTCACTTACCAAGCTGAGTTTGAACCTTGTCATTTAAATAGCTAAGTCATCTTATTCAATCCAAATAATAATATAAAAATTAAGGGAGTCTTGAAATTTGAATCACTTAATTTATTTGATTATATGAAAAAAAATTGGCAAGATTAATAACAAAATACATAGAAATTAATTTATATTTCAGATTGTTTGAATAAATAAAAATGATAAAATTACTATGTGTATCTCTAAATGTGTTGCGGAAACAATAACGACATAAAAAAAAATGAATGAATGAATGGAGAGACTTTTGGATATCTTACTAAAAAATTTTATATATAACAGATACCAAAGATATGAAATAGGAGGGGATCGAAGTCTATTTGTTTATCAAAAATAATAACCGATAAATGAATATAAAATAATATGATATATATGAATCTCTTGTCTATTCGATGTTTTAACTAAATTTTATACATGCAAGCACCAAATCATATACTAAAAAAAAACAAAACAACAACATCGAATTGTGTTACTATATATATATATATATTTAGACAAAAAGTTCAAATGATTAATAAGGAATCTCTCCAATCATTTTTATTCAATAAATTCTATTACTCTTAAAGATAACTTAAATAAAATACAAATCATCCTTTTTAAATACATGTAAAAAAATTAATACCGCACATTTTTATATATATAAAAAAAAATCATACCATATATAATAGTCTATCCGTTTTCACTATTTATTTGTCCATTGCAATTTACTTATCCTCAGTTTCTACGATTTTCTCAGAAAAGATAAGTCGAAGTTTATAATGCTTCACTAACAGTTCTTTTTCTTTCCAAAGAGGAGAATGCATTAGCCTTTTTATGATGTGAATTAATCCAGTTGATCCTGTGTTCCTTATCTTGTGACACGATATTTATCCAAATCCAATGATGGTTATACGCCAAACTTTAAACCAGAAATATCTTTTGTAACGAGCACAGACGTTCGTTACATTGGTTTTTTTTTATTTATTAAACATGAAAGTAAATTAAAAAGTTCGCATTTAAAAATTTTCTTTAAGAATTAAAAATTGAAACTAAATATCATCTTAAACTCATATATATTAAATCGCACAGATAAAAAAAATTATTAAAATAAAACTGTATTAAAAATAGAAAAGGTATTTTAAAAACAAAAACTTAAAAAGATTTAGAGATAAAAATATATCTTTAATCTTGAAAAACACAGAAATTAATCAGAAATGGAAATGATTGTTAATTAGTTAAATGTAAACCAGCCTTGGGCATTTAAATGTAAAAACATCAAATAGGAAAACAATAGAAACAAATAGCCAATGAAAGAAATCCATCGGGAAATCGGACCTCAGCGAAAGGATCATCACATAGATGACATAATGCCAAGTCAATCCTTCGAATACGTATAAAAGGAAAATTTGGAAATTATTAATTAGTGATTGGTAATTGATTATTACGATGTGACTATATGTATTAGTACGGAGTTGGAGGTGAAGGGATTGACAGACACACTGTCAATTCTTTCAGCTGTTAAAGAAAAGAGAAATGAACGATCGTTTCCTACATTGAGGACCAACTGAACTAAAAACCTCCGAATGAATAAATAAAACAACGGCTAAATGGATACCAATCTTTTGAGGACGGCGTGGGAATTCACGTTCATGGCAAGTAATGGATAAAGATGAACTGTTGTAAACCGTAAGAACTTTATAAATAATGAACATTAAATTAAAACTTTCCATATTTAAATGATTGCAGTATTATCCTATCTGACCAACGTTATTTATTAATTAATTATAATTTTATTTAATGTAATTATTTTGTAAAATCATTTCCATTTATTTATTTTTTGTTCTTTAAGTTTTATTATGATTTCTGTTTTCCGTTAAGTTAAATGATATAAATGTTAAACTTAAGTCGGGCGTGAATGGCTGTATAGATTTGTAAAGTTATATTAGGGGAGGGTAATCTTAGGTTATGTCATTGTTAAATTGGGTCAATGGATTGGATATATTGATGTAGTTAGTAGATGTAGTCGGAGATTCGCTACTGGCAGAATCGTTTATATTTATGTCGCACTCACCCGTTTGCCTATGAAAGGAATTATAAGATGGAGAATGCAGTTCCTTTCTATGGAGTTTTTTTTATTGTTCTTCTCATTAGATAGATGTAATATTCCTATCTGATGAGAGTCAATGCCTTCTCTTAATCTTTTTTGGTGCTGTCGTATTCTGTATTACATTGAATACATCGATGTATCAGATGAATTGATGCCAGTTTGACTGCGAATTTTAGCCTAAGGTTAAATAGGGATATAATATTTTATTTTCAAATGCAAATCTACGTAGTCTATTCATACTCGACCCTAAATAAAAATGCATTAAATTTAAGTTGTTTATAGACGCTTGCATGGATTGGTTAACGGTGAATTGTGTTTCGGGTTTTCATATTTGATCAAAATATATAGACATTCGATAAATAATGATACCTTACGGGGAGTATCTAAAATGTATTTATTCAGATGTCTTTTAAGTTATTGGTGACAATGCAAGTATTTTATGCTGAATACTAGAGGGTTTCTTATATTTCCCTATGCAATTGTCAGTAATCAATAATTTTGTATTTTGATCGTTTATGTTTATTTTGAAATGTTTTTGACCGTTGAAATCTATGTAACCGATCTATAGCAACATATTAAAACAAGCTTTTATAATCCCATCTGTGCGAACTTAATTAAAATGTAAAATTAGAATATAATAGAAATTAAAATCTAAGGTAAAGTTAAAAATAATGTTAAATTTTGAAATGTAAAACTAATACTAAAATAATTTTAAATCTTATATATATGTGAAATAAATAAATGTTTGTGTGTTAATTTCTGGCAGTGGCTTATTTTATTCTTTTTTTTATATACTCTTATAGTATATTATTAAATCTCTGCTATTCCACTGAGCTAGTGACATGGGCTAACGACCGGAATCAAAATTAAAAAAAAAAAAAAAATTATTTTTTTTTGACTTACATATCTGCCTACTTTATAAATTTTTCTAGGTTCAAATGCCTAGATGGCGCCCTGTAGTGCAGATTACGTTAAGTGCTATTCTCTGGATCGTTACACTTTATTTTTAAAACTAAAATACCCGATTTTTATATAAAGCATTTTTTTTTTATAGGTTTTTTTTTTTTTACATTTTGCTGCCGTTACCCTTTGGAAATTCTTCACAACTGCCCTTCAAATGATTGAACGGGCAGATAATTGAAGTTTATTTTTTTCATGTTTTATGGTTTAACAGTTTTAAAAAAAAATATTGAAAAACTTTTATTTGTAAGAACCTAGAAAATAAGTCCATCCATGGCAATCACAAAAAGATGCTAGCTTCTCTTATAGTCTGTTGGCTGCTATTTATGTGTTCTCTTTCTGACGTTCTGGTATCATAACAACCACTGAATACTACTCAAATAAACCTCAATGCCAAACAATTTCTTTACAACAGTTTTCAAGCGGTTTGTAATGTAAGTTTGGAGAAAAGATACATGGAAATTAAATCCAAATTCGATTATGTTTTTCCTATTATTTGTAAACCAAAATACAAAATTGATATAACAACCTTTATTCACTTTATAAACACAAATAATTTACACATATATATATATATTTTAATAATAATATTTTTTTTAAATTAATTTATAAACAAATATACATAACACAAAAACATTGAATTATATGTAATAAGGTTACTATGGTGACTACATTAATATACATGAAATATGTAAAATAATATCGATCCTACTTAAGTAAATTTTTAGATCATACTAAATTGTTTTCAAAATTTATTTATTTACCTATATGTTTTTCCTGAGTTTGATTATAGCGAATTTATTATTTTAAAGCTAGAATCAATAGTAAACAATTCTATTTAAAAGCTTTAGGTTGCCATGGTGATAAATTTAAATCTATATTTCCAAGATCTGCCATTATCTATCAAGCTTAAGAAAAATCAAACAAGATCAACAAACTTCTTTATTTTTTTTTTAATACCTTGATCATTAATCTGAATATTCACTATATATATATATAATCTGACCTGTCTCTCATGCATCCTCACTTCCAGATAATATATGATATGAAATAAAATGGGTTCTATCTCAGTTAATAATTGAAATATTCAGCATTAAAATTAAAATATTTCACTAGCTCAAATTTAAAATACGAATAAGGTCCAGTTTATAAAAATAAATTAAATAAATATTTAATATTTTCATGAGACTTGAAGTGAAAATACAGGTGACAAGATAGATTACATTGAGCCAATATCCCACAGGATACTTCCTCAATGGCATAAGAACACTATCCCCCCTTTATTACTATTTCAAATAACAAACTCATAGTATTCTTACGACTTTAATAACTTCTACTCACTAAGATTAAACTAATAATTAAATCTTAATCTTCTACTTAATAATAATCTAGTTTAATAAAACAATCTCAGGTTCATAAAGTTTATTCTAAGTTAATTTAAAATACGGTAGTAAAATATGAGAAGGGATTTTATATCATAATCTACTACACTTAAACTAATAATAATAAATAACAATAATAATATTCTTCATTGTTTAACTAATTCTGTGTATCCTTTTTTTTTACTATAATTTTATTACCATAATAAAATAATGAAATAATATAATATGATCTTATATCTTCATGTAATGATATAATAAATACGTGGTAGCATTTTAATAATTTTATAAACAAAATGTGTGTGGCAACTGATAGCATATAATTTAACATAATATTGTGATAACTGATTTATGACCAATAAAACAATGTAAGATTATGATTATTTAATTATAATGAATACCAATAAAATATTTAAAATTCTTAAAATAATTCTCTATTTATCTTTTTGTGCAAAATTATATATTTGTTTCAATTATTATGCATATATCGTGATTTCATGCAGCGATGTGGAGAAATAAATAACTCGGACACAAAATTTTTGAAATAACAAAATTTAACAAAGTTTATTACTAACAACAAATAAATAAACAATTTATTTACACTATTTACAGTGGATATCCTTAACTTTTTTACTTTACAGTTTGATCTACCGGGTTATAAAAAAAATTTATATTTCAATTATATTTTTATTTAGATTTGGGACAAAATTTAAAAAAAATGTTACTATTTGGTTTCTCATTATGGTTAATTTATTACAAAATATATTTATCTACTTTATTAGCAACAGCATTTTATCCTTAATATTATTAAACTATCTTATTTTAAAAAAAATTCATACTTAGAAAAACATTCTATAGAAAACAAAATTTTATAATGAGTATGGATTTCTCAAAATATTGCAAAAATTTCATCTTGCAAAGTCAAAGATGTTACACAAAATATTATCCAAAATTCAATACTAGATTTTAGTATTTATCACACAATGTTTACTAATAATATATTCTTCTTTAAGCCCTACTTTAGTATGATATAAGTGTAATCATCAATATATTTCTGTTAATCAATAAACAAAAAATATACTATGCATATTGTTTACATAATTTACTTTGTACTATTGTATTTTAAAAAACATGCAATACTTATTTTTCTCTTAAAAAAATAATACTAAAGCATTTAAAATTATTATCACTTTAAAGAAAATATCTTTGTTTAGATACCCTATTTAAAAAATTTATATTTCATTTCCGAAATAAAATTCAAAATATATTCTATGATTCTTTTCTTTCCTTAGGATACTTTGGATCTTCAATTTTAAGTTATAATGTCCTATTCCTTCTAAGCAAATAAACCAATCTTATACAAAACGATAGCATAACCTAAGTTCTAAATTATTTATCATTTCTTTTCAAAATAACTTACTGAACGATGCAGTTACATGAAATAAAGATAGCGAAAACAGATGCATAGGATTAAGGAAGAAAGCTAGAGTATTACTCTTAACATATCTCAAAATCATGGCATAGTGCAAAGAGGTATGACATTTACCTGCCTAATATCCTCTAATACAGGGACGATGTTAAAGCTATTTCTTCAGCTTTATTAGAACATCAAATATTTAAAGAAATATAAACACTGTCCAAATAAAATGTGTATCAGTCATAGGGCTTTGTTAACTATACTGATATTCACATAAAGACTAAATATTATTTCCATTCCTTATAACATCCTATTTCTTAAAAAATCATCTTGGTTTCCTGTTCACTAAGTACTTCCAAGCCACTATCTCAACATTATTTTTCAAGATTTTCCACATCTTACATCGATAAATAACTATCTGCATTTACAAAACAATAAATAAAATTCATTAATAGTTAAACAATCTAACTGTTCCACAAGAAAAGTCTGCTTACTTCATTATTCTATATGTCTAATCATATACAATCTACTTAGACAATATTTGAATATCCAATAACATGAAAATTTTAAAAGAATCACATAATTATGTTATGTTGGATTATATCACTAATAAAAAAATAATAATAATAATCTCGTATGCATATTTTCAAATCAATCCTATCTCATAATGTTTCCTTTTTTTAAAATGTTGTATGAAAATGCGTTACATATAATTAAAAAAAAAAACTTTTACACTTCATTCTTCCAATTTATGGATGATCTAAAGAAAACAAAAAAAAATATACACTATAAATTATCAATAGTTATTATTATTACCAATAACCTTTATCTAGTCATCGTGTTCAGTAGGCTTCCTTTATCCACTTGAGCATTGCAGATATATAAAAAAAATTCATACCCATACACTTTATATTAAAATATTTTTAGCTAAATTATTAGATTGTTATATTATAAAATTTTAATATTAATAAATTAATATTTTTATGTTTTTCCTAATCTTATATAAAAATTTAGATTTAAACTAGGTTAACAAAATAAAAAGAATCAAAACTATAGTTACATATTTTCTTAATGATAGTTCCTGATAAGTCCAAAATGTTTATCATTTTCTCTAGAGTTTTTTAAAAAATGTTCTCCTCCAAGCACGTTAAAGTTTAAAACAAAATAATTATTAATCCATTTAGTAAAATTTATAGAAAATAATCCTTGGTTTTAGTATTTAGGACGATAATTATTAAATCCTAATATTAATTAATCCCGTGAAATTTTTTAAAATATTTTCTCTGCCAATATTCTCTGTGTATCCGATGCATCAATTCATCTAATTTAACTTTAAAATATTCGATGAATTTTTAAGTACTATTTGTATTTCCATGGATCCATCTTCTATTCAACTATGTGTTCACTTTTTTATATATGTTCCCTTCTTGATACATTTAAACTTTCGTTTGGTATTTTTATAAATCTCTTTTAAAAATAAAAAAAATGTTACCTTCAGAAAGGATATAACATTTTACTCCTTTGAATATCATATTATATAAAATGATTCATGAGATATAATTGTCTTATTATTATTTAAAAATAAATCTTGGATAAACTTATAAATAATACGTTTCAATACATTTTTTTAGACTCCGTATAATGTCCGAGCTGTGGTTTTTATTATGTACCAAAACAGTTCTTCGGTGAAATATTAATAAAGCTGTATCAATAAATATTCCAAACATTTTTACAGTATTACAATTTATATCCATTTTATTTCATAGTATATCCATTTTTTATTGCGAAGTTTAGGTTAAATTTTTAGATAAAATACGACTGATAAAGGAACTTTAAAAATTTAACAAAGCATGTTAAACGAAATTATTAAAATATTTTTTAGTTTACACTCTCTTTTTTTGCAAGTTACTTTTAAAATATTAATTATTTTTTGCAAATAAATTATGAGAGAGCGCTAAAATTGACTAAAATAATAATTTTAAATACTATCTCTTTGATAGCTATAATTTACCTTTTTCCGGTTTCAATACATTATTAATCTCCCCCTATACCCCCATGCAATTCATATTTATAGTCTGTAAGAATACCTATTCCTATTGGTTAATTCTTACTTTAGCTTGAGAACAAATTTACATATTTCCAATTTCAAGTAGAATTGAATTTCAAAATTAAAAATTATGATGTAATAAAATTTAAAAAATATTATTTAAAATATTACTTTTGAATCAATTATTATTTTATTAAAATTATTTAAACATTTAAAATAACTTTTAAAATAACCTTAATAACCTATTCCATTTAGCTATTTTTATTTAAACAAAATATTTAATTTTTATTATATCTGTATTCGTCTTTATTACATTACTTAAAACATTACATACGATAGTTAACTTAATATTTATTACTATTTACTTTTATGATAGGCAATAATTCTATCCAATTCTATAATATAACTTTTAAAATATTTTAAACTTTGTTATTATTTCAAACAAGTGTGTGTGTGAACATATATAGTATACAAGTCACATGATTAATAACTTTGACAGACGATTTTCAATCTATTTCTCTGCCCAGATTAATAAAATTGATACACTTATTATATTATATAAAATAATTATAAAAATTTGGAAGAACAATTTAGAAAATATAGAACTAGATATAATTTTCACCATCACAAAGTTTATTTTAAAATATACTATATTAATTTTGACTATTTAAATATGATTACAAATTTAAATACTGTTTTTATTAACTTATCAGTTTTAAACTATTAAAATCAAATTTTTAAATACACTTTTAATATTTATAGCTGTGTTATTTAATATGGCCAGCTTTTACAACCATATGAAACAATATTTTAAACTTTACTTAACTACTTTTTAAATAATTCACTATAATTTTATATACCACGTATTTTCTTTAGCTTTAAATTGTTCTTTAAAAATATAATCGACAAACTATAATTAATGTACTAAAAGAACATATTCTAAAATTTAAAATTTTTAGTAATTGACTGTTATGAACTATTACTGGCCTATAGAAAAGGGCACTATATATATATATATATATATATATATATATATATATATATTGCGATATCTACATATAATATAGTCTCGCATGTATATATATTATTGATCCTCAATAATAATAATAAAGAAAAAAGGGTTTCGTTAAAAGAAATAGAAAACCAATAAAAAAAAAAAAGAAGTTACTCAGTTTAATATGTAATTATTCAAAACTATGTGAAAGTCGTGAAAGGGTTAAAATGAAAAAAAAAAGTTTAGTTAAAAGGATTCTAAAAACTTATTTTAAAAGAAATTAGGAAAAACTAAATAAAGATTGAAGATTAGAAAGGAAAGGGGAGGGGTGTATAATGAACACGTCTCTTTCTTTCTTTGTTAAATAAGAAAATCACGTAGTAAATAGTAATAAATATTAAGTTAACTATCGTATGTAATGTTTAAGTAATGTAATAAGACGAATTACAGACAAATAAAAATTAAATATTTTGTTTAAATAAAAATAGCTAAATGGAAATAGATTATTAAATTTATTTTAAAAGTTATTTACAAATGTTTAAATAATTTTAATAAAATAATAATTGATTCGAAATAATATTTTAAATAATATTTTTTAAATTTTATTACATCGTAATTTTTAATTTGAAATTATTCTACGAAAATTGAAATGTAAGAATTTGTTCTCAAGCTAAAGTAACCAATAGGAATAGATTATTCTTACAGACTATAAATATAATTGCATGAAATAGGAGGAGATTAATGTGTGAAGAAAACCGGAAAAAGTAAATTACTGAGCTATCAAAGAGATATGACCCAAAATTATTTTAGTCAATTTTAGCGCTCTCCTTAATTTATTTGCAAAAATAATTAATATTTTAAAAGAAGTAGCAAGAGGTGTAAACTACTGATAATTTGCGTTTAACATGCTGTTAAATTTTTAAAGGAGTTCCTTTTATCAGTCGTATTTTATCTAAAAATTAACTAAACACTTCGCGGTAAAAAATGGATATACTATGAAATAAAATGGATATAAATTATTACTGTAAAAATATTTGGAATATTTATTGATACAGCTGTAATATTTCATGAAGAATTTGAAACACATAATAGGGCCACGGGGGCTCCGGGCACGATATGGATCTAAAAAATGCAAACATTATTTACAAAGTTTTATCCAAGATTTATTTTTAAATAATAATAAGACAATTATATCTCATGAATCATTTTATATATTATGATATTCAAAGAATAAAATGTTATGTCGCTTTCTGAGGTAACATTTTTTATTTTAAAAGAGATTTATAAAAATACCAGGCGAAAGTTTAGAGGAACATATAAAAGAGTAGTTTTTTATAATATTTTAAAAAAATTTATAGATTAATTAATATTAGAGATTTAATAATTATCATTATACTAAGGCAAAATTATTTTCTATAAATTTTTACTAAATGGATTAATAATTATTTTGTTTTAGACGGCGTACTGGAAGAGGAGAACATTTTAAAAACTCACGATAGGCATTTTTGGATATCAAAGAACTATCATTAAATAGCAACTATAGTTTTGATTCTTTTATTTTAGCGGATCTAAATTTTTATATAAAAATTAGGAAAAACATAAAAATGTGAATTTATTAATATTAAAAATTTTATGAAAATATAACAATCCTCATAAGCTCATTAAAACATCTTTAATGCACGAAGCTAATAGGTGTGAAATTTTTATATATCAGTGCTCAAGTGGATCATTAAATGCTGAACTTAATTGCGATGACTAAGATAAGGTTGCTAATAATAATAATAACTATTGAGTAATTCATAGTGTATATGTTTTTGTTTTACCTGAATCATCCATAGATGGGAAGATTGGGGAGTGTAAAAGTTTTTACTTATATATTATATATAGCGCTTGTTTCATACAGCTATTTTAAAAAGGAAACATTAATGTGAGATCAGGATTGATTTGAAATATGCGAAGTATTGTTATTATTATTTTTATTAGTGATATAATGCCATACATATTTTATAATTATCGCGAATCTTTTAAAACATTTTCGTGTTGTGATATTCAAATATTTAATCTAGTAAGATTATATATGATTAGACATATAGAATAATGAAGTAAGCGAACTTTTCTTGTGGGAACAGTGCGGTGTCAACGCTATTGATGGGTACATTTCAGTTGTTTTGTAAATGCGATGATAGTATTTAATCAATTAGTAAGATCAACGGAAAATCTTTGAGAAAGTAATCGTTGAAGATGGTAACTGGAAAGTACTAGTGAACAAGAAGTTAAGAATAGTCTTTAAGAAATAGGATGTGCATAGGAATGGAAATAATATTTGAGTCTTTATGTGAGTATCATGTACAGTGTAATGTATTTTCTGACTGATACTACATTTATTTTGGACAGTGTTTATATTTACTTTAAGTATTTGATGTTCTAATGAAAGCTGAAGAAGTAACTAACAGTAAACATCCCCTGTATTACTGAGGATCATTAGGACGGAGCGAAAATGTCGCCTCTTTGCACTACGCCATGTTTTGAGATATGTGCGGAAAATAATATCAGCTTTACATTGGCGTCTATGCATCTGTTTAAGCTATCTTTTATGTTCATGTAACTGCATCGTTCAGTAAATTATTTTGAAAAATAAATGAGTTATCTTATCGTTTTATTATAAAAGATAGTTTTATTTACTTAAGAAGAATAGAATTTATTATAACTTTAAAATTGAAAATTAAAATAAGAAGAAAATCATAGAAGATATATTTTGAATTTGACGGTGAGAAAATGATTTTTTTAAATAAGTATCTAAACAAAGATATTTTCTTAGAAGTGATAATAATTTTAAATGCTTAGTACTTAAGAGAAAATAAGTATTGCATGTTTTTAAAAATACAGTACAAAAATATTAATAATAGCAATATGCATAGTATTTTTTTGTTTATTGATTAGCAGAAGTACTTGATGATTACACTTATCATACTAAAGTAGAACTAAGAGAATATATTGTAGTAAACATTGTGTGATAAATACTAAAATCTAATTATTGAATTTTTGGATAATATTTTGTGTAACATCCCGACTGCAAGATGAAAAATTTTGCAACTATTTTGAGAAATCCATATATTAAAATTTTGTTTCTAGAATGTTTTTCACAAGTAATGAATTTTTAAAAAATAAAAGATAGTTTAATAACTATTAAGGATAAAATGCTGTTGCTAATAAAAATAGATAAATATATTTTGTAATAAATTAACCATAATGAAAACAAATAGTAACATTTTTAATTATTTTGTCCCAAAATCTAAACGAGAACATAATTGAAATATAAATTTTTTTTATAACGGCGCAGATCAAGCTGCTAAGTAAAAAAGTTGGGGGCGGGCAGCCCTAACTTGTAAATTAGTGTAAATAAATTGTTTATTTGTTTGTTGATTAATAATAAACTTTGTTAAATTTTGTCATTTCAAAAAATTTTGTGTCAGTTGACCGATACGCCGCATCACTACATAATATCGCGACTGCTATGCATAATAATTGAAGCAAATATATAATTTTTACAAAATAGAGAATTATTTTAAAAAAATTTTAAATATTTTATTGGTATTCATTATATTAAGTAATCATAATCTTACATTGTTTATGGTGGTCATAAAATCGGTTAATCCTAATAATTATGTTATAAATTAAATGCTTTATCAGAGTGCCGCACACGCTGTTTATAAAATTATTGGAAATACTACCGCGTATTTATTATATCATTACATGAAGATATAAGATCATATTATAATTATTTCATTACTTTTGTTAATGGTAATAAAGTTATAGTAAAAAAAGGATGCACACCATTAATTAAACAATGAAGAATATTATTATTGTTAATTTATTATTATTAGTTTAAGTGTGGTAGATTATGATTTTATAAAATCAGCTCATGACACAC
This sequence comes from Epiperipatus broadwayi, assembly GCA_028023455.1. Taxonomy (NCBI): domain Eukaryota; kingdom Metazoa; phylum Onychophora; class Udeonychophora; order Euonychophora; family Peripatidae; genus Epiperipatus; species Epiperipatus broadwayi. The sequence goes on along the minus strand of JAQFVV010001984.1, from coordinate 259 downwards.
TACCGTATTTTAAAATTAACTTAGAATAAACTTTATGAACAGCTGAGACTGTTTTATAGGCTAGATTATGCTATTAAGTAGAAAGATTAAGATTTAATTATTGGTTTAATCGCTAGTTGAGTAGAAGTTATTAAAAGTATCAAGGAAAATACTATGGTTGTTATTTGAAATGAAGCAAAGGGGGGGATTAGTGTTCTTATGCCATTGAGGAAGTATCTAATGAGATAATCAATGTAATCTATCTTGTCACCTGTATTTT
>JAQFVV010001983.1:5196-38942 GCA_028023455.1 Epiperipatus broadwayi | reverse complement strand
AAGGATAAATGATGGAAAAGAAAAGAATTGAGGAGGAAAAGAAATGGGGGAAAAGTAACAGAAATGATATATGTAATGGAGAGAGAAAAGGAATGAGATAATTGAAAGATATGAAAGAGAGATATAAGAAGATAGAATAAAGGAGAGAGAAATGAAATGAGATGATAGAAGAAACTCTTAACGAATGTTTTAAATGGCTGAGATGATAGAAAGATATGAGAAATGACATGAAAAGAAATGGAATAAAATTGAAATGAAATAAAATATACATGAGAGACTCTAAACGACTCGGCTCAGTGGGGTTACAATAAATTTAAAGAAAAGAGATGATGATCCAGAGATGTATAATCAAATAAAGGTCAAATCCAATACTGATGAACTATAACTACTACAGCATATTAATATTTTAATAAACCATACAAAAGATTATCTAAAATCACTAATCAATGCTTACCATATTAGTCCTACTAATAGATTATACACTCTCTGAATAAGACCTATGATGCTTTGCTTTAAAATATTATCTTACAGAATTATATTTACTAAAACAACAAGAGTAAATAACCTCAGGGATTTTAAAACTAACACTCTTGTATAAAATTAAAGTTTAAGTTAAGTTGCCTAATAAAGAATTACTGTGATTAATAAATAAATAAGTGACATCTTAGCTGACCATAAAATAATTATAATATGTTCAATCTTAAAATAATAAACAAAACAAATATTAATTCCCAAAATTTAATGAATCAATTTAAATTTAACTAATAATGGCCTATTATCTAAGATATTACTTGAGCAGAGAAAAGAGCAAGGGTACTTTTAATGCCTTTCCATACTCACAGACAACCACTAAAGACCTCAAATGCAAATGAATTAGAATTCTTTAAATATATCAGATTTAAGATGATGATAGATGATGTGCAGTGAATATAAGATAAGGTGCAGCTTTTAAAATAATATTAATTAAAATATTCTTCTGAAGTACTAATATTGTTAATCTGATATTGCATAATCTTTAGTCTGAAAGATATACTGATAATTTAAAAAAAAAAATAAACTTTTAACTAAGTATTTAATTAGGTATCTGCTATAATGCAATTATCTGTATTTATGATTCAATATGAGAATCATTTACTTTAACATAGCTTTTTTTTTTTTAATTTTCAAGACAATATTAACTATATTTAATTAACTTAGAATATACTTGTAAATTTCTGAATTGAAGATTCAATAACTTTTACATTTTAAGATTTTGTGAACTTGGAACCCAAGACAATAATATATTCTCATATAAAAGCAAAACAAACAAAACAAAACTTTTGAAATAATAATAATTTGATTTATTAATAATGAGAAGACATGTTTACAAATGTAGTAGAATACAAACAGTGCCAATACTGCACTAAGATTTAATATAATTATTTGGACTCTTAACAGTTTTATTTAACTTACATTAATACACTTAATAACCGACAAAGGTTATTCAATATTACTTTCTTTTAATAATTAGATTTTTATCAAAAAATACCTTAAACTTTAATTATCATATGTACTTAATAAGCACACTACTATTCTTCTTTATTAGACTAATTTATACCATTATTGTGTCATCTAATAATCAGAATGACACACAGAACTAGGTTTATATTGAAAACCCTAAGCTTAATTTTATACTCCTAAACCTAACAAACGCTAAGTTGGAATAAGCATATTCAGCAATACTTTTGAAAAATATCATCACTAGTTTCACGGATATAACTAATATCATAGCTAGATATATGTTTAAATCAGATTAAGCTAATATTAAAATTAAACTAAATTAAGTGTATGGGGCAATCATTCATCAGAGATCAGTTATACTTTTTTTTTAAATAACTTTAGTCCACATAAAATTATTCCCTCAATGTTTTAAAGATAATGATGTAACAGACTTACAAATCCAGCGGCGAAATTCTGGATGAAAATATTAAATTAGTATGTGTGAATTGCCACTTATACCATATGCATATTTAACATACTTTAAAATAAATATAACTTATTGTTGGTTAGCTTGTGCATGATAAAACTATCATAGCAACACAATTCAAACATTGATATACCTATGAGCCTTAAATTAGCTACAACTACCTGAAGAAATACATTTCCTCAAACAAGCATATCTTGTCATCACAAATCTAAAAACAAATGCAACATCACCTACTGTGGTGGAATTAGCATTAAGTCATTATGAATGATAGGCAAAAACAATATAAAAATACTAGGCTCCTCAGAGCTGGAAAAGAATGTGGTTTTCAAAATACCTAACTACGAGGCAAAATTAAGATGTCTGGAATTCATCTTCAGTACATCTGGGAACAGGAACACACACCAGAAAAGCACAATCCTCTCATGGGATTTCCAATGCTTATAAATGTGATCATCATCACTGAAAAATACAATACAATACCCTCTTTTTTGGGGACAAGCACTATCAAATCATGGAAATACAATACAATAAGGATGGAGGATTTTCTCTACTCCATAAAGCATATTCAAAAATTATGAACTAAGCCTAACTCTTGAGGCTAACAAATACTAACTAATAGCAAGATATATACTTCACCTTAATTAACTAAGTTATTCCTAAGAAGTTTAAAAATACAAAAGTATATCCAATGTTCGAACCAACAAAGCAAACTATGTGTCAACTGACTACTGTAGAAAATACTTTGAAATTAAATGCATATAAAATTCTAGGCAAGGCACAATGCACACATAACAAAATATTAAATGCTAAAATATAGTAACTAGTGGACTTTTAAAATTGTAAATTAAATGCAAGAATATTTACTTCTCGATGAATATAAAATATTTGTAATTATTATTAATATAACATTCATAAAACAAATGAATGGATATTCTCTGATAAACTTCTTTAGTAAATTTAAAATAAAAATTGAGTAAAACATCCCATTTATATGAAAATAAGACTGTGATATTTAAATCTCTATAATAAAATTATTAATTAGAAACTAGCTAGTGTAATGCTTAATAAATCAACTAAATCTACTTAAGAATGGCAAGAAACATTTGCTCATTCAAATAAACCTATTTCGTTTTAAAATTATAACCCTAGTTTACCTGTATATTTATGCAAAAGTGTTACAAAAAAAAAATTATTAATAGCATAAATATTTTTATGGTTTTCTTTTTTTAAAAACCAATAAAGCAGACCATAAAAAAAAATAATACATTAATTTAAGTTCATATTTCAGCTCCGTGATGATTTTTCCATTTCATAATGTGTAGACAATTTATCCAGGTTAAGATATCTATTTGAATTCGAAGCTTCAATTAATACATTTATACACATGGCAATCATTTCCAAATGAAAATGTTCAATAGTTCATTAATAATATTTTTTTAAACAAATTTTAAAAAAAAAAATTAAATAATAAGATTAAGCCAGCATGAAACAAAATAAATTCTTCAGCTGAACACACTTTAATTTATTTATAGGATCCCGAGTTCAAAATTGCATATAATAATAATAAGAATATCTTTCTATCTGAATTTCTTTATCCTCTTTTAGGAAAATGCTTCTTTTGAAATATAGTTTTTCTTAAGTACTTTTCCTAATAATATTCCAAGACGTATTTATTTTTAAAATTAATTTCCTTTGCTTACTTTTAAATATGAGAGTAGAAATTTTTTTACTGTTCAAGACATTTCTCTGTTTATATGCTATAATTAATGCCATAAAGTTATTTTTAAATACTGGCAAGTATGACCATTTATAATGTACCCAATAACTATAAATTCATTATTAATCCTTACAAATTGCTTTAAAGTTTTATTTCCAAATATGTGTCCTTTCTTACTGTGTAAATAAGAATTATCCTTTAAAATGTATATATTATCTGTTTGTGTTTAGCTAAACAAATCATTTTCATATATGTCAAGATATAAGTAATAACTTTTCCTTTTTTTAAAAAAAAAAAAATCATTCTTTATAGTTTCACTGTAATCGAACGTAGCAGCTTCTTTATAATGTTCTTTTTAAACTTTAAAAAAAAATTCTTTTTTTTTTACATATACTTTTAATCTAACAGGAAAAATAATTAGCATTTTACTTTCAAAATAGTTTAATACAACCGAACGCTTATCTATGGAAATGATTAATAGTTTGTTCCTTAACCTTATTTCCAAGTAAAGAAAATTAAACAAGTTAATGTCATATAATATGTGAGATGCTTCATTTACTTTAGACATTTTTTTACTATAATTTCTATGCCTCGACTGAAATTCAAATTGTCAGAAAAATGGATTACCTTTTCTTTTAGCCCTCCATCACTACAGGACGATTTTAAATATTTTAAACATACTTGTATTTTTTTTTAGAAATATCAAGTTTTTTTTTTAAAAAAAATTACTTTTATTAACAAAATTTTAAGATCCAGCACCAGTTGAATCAAAACAAGATCAGCCCCTGGATGGTCCCTCGATCTCCGTTTTATCTCACAATTTTTCATCCACCTACAATTCATTTAAAAACCAATAAAAATTATTTTTTTTATTAAATTTTAATATTCTGACAAACCAGCTGTGGAATCAATCTACTGACATAATCAATATAATTTTCCCATACCATATGACCTTCAGCTGCAAAGTCAAAATTTTAGTATTAACAAATATTATGCAACAATTGTTTTTTTATGATATTTTATACAACCCAATAGTAAGAAATATAAAATTTAAAGTTATACCCTTTATTAAACCCTTAAATATTACATTAAAAATAATTTTATCCACACATTTGCTTTATTTACTTATTTTAAACAATATGGGAGCTAAATTATTTTTTTATTCTTATGTTTCCATGTCTATGCATGCACATATTCTCACATACGTCTGGTCTTACATTAATTGTTTAAAATTATTTTTAGAATTACAACAATAAAATGTTAATGATTATTTAATCTAACTAACTTTTATAACTAGAATGCTAAACTACAAAACTAATAACAAATATTCTTATTTCCTTTTAATAAAAACTTACATATCATTTCTTTAAAATTTATTACTTAATTATTCCAACTTAATAATAATATCTTATTATTATTCTTTAAACATTAGAATAGATTATACAGTAGTTATTTTAGAATACATTTAATACTATTTATCAATTCACAATTATAATAATTTAACATTTGCTTAGATTAAATTATTACCTAACATCCCTTATCAAACCAACTGACATTATTAAAATATTTAGATTATCCTATTTTAATAATTAACTAAGTTAATTTCCATTTTTATCATCATTATTTTTTTTAAATCTGAAATTTTAAACAAAAGGTTAAGCTAAGATAACCTTGATTACCTCTTGGAACTAAGTGACACTTCAGTTAGGTACAATTTTCCCCCTGTTAGAGAAAAAAATAATTATATAAAAATAACACTAATTATAATTTAAACATATATGCTCTTTTTATTACCAATCAATAATTAATAGCTAAGTTTGACAAGCATTGTCTCTAAATTGCATTATTAACTAAATATACTAGCTTTACAAAATTTAAATTTTCTTGGGATAAGGTATTAAATTTCTGGCATTGTAGGTACCTCTTGAATTCAATTCTTTCTTCCTACTTTTTATTGCATTAAAACAATACTCCTTACTAAAAATTTCCCTAAAATTTGGCATATAATTACTTTTGAATTTTGCCCTTGCATTCTTTATTTCTTTCCTTCTAACAAGTTTTTCTCTAGGAAGTATTATCTCACCCTTTTTTAGTCTAATTTTTGCCTTTCTGTTTTCAATAATTTTATTTCTGGATGTCTTTAAACCAATAACACTGATCAACTTTCTGTTTACTTTCTTTAGTTTGATCTTGGCTTTTCCCAGATCTCTTATATAATTTATGCCTTCACTAAAATAACTGATCTTAATTTTCCCTTTCCTCAACTCTTTAAATTTTACTTTAATCTTCCTCATATTTTTATCAGGATAAAGTATCTCTTTAAGAAAATCTATTTTTACTGCTGAATTTAAGTTTTATTTTGGCTTTGCCTAAATCTCTTTCTGGGTTAACTTCTTTCTTACGAATATTTACATTAAAATTCTTACTTAACCTGTCTCTAAATCTTACTTTAACTTTACCCACTTCTTTATTTACCAAATCCACATGTTTTTTAATCATTTTTAGATAAACAACATTTGTCAACATTCCTTTTGCTCTCTTTAGTTTAACCTTAGTTTTTCCCCGATCTCTCTCTGGCTTAATCCTTTTCTTAAGAATATTTACATTAAATATCTTTCTTAATTTATCCTTAAATTTTACCTTAATTTTACTAACTTCTTTATTAATTGATACCACATGTTCTTTGGTTATTTCTACATCTGTACTAACTTTTTCTACAGACTGTGCAACTTCTTTGTTTTCTATCTTAATATCAATTAATTTCTCAGATTCTTTATTTATTTGCTCATTTTCACTAACTATTTCTATAACCAATTCTTGATTTTCTTTATACTGACTCTGCAAAATCAAGTCTACCTCTCTTGACTGATTAGGATCATTTAGTTTTATCACTTTGGGATAACCTTGAAAATTTACACTCATTTCTACTGACTGCTTTTGTGATCTCTCTCGTGATTCCCTAATTTTCTCTGCTATTTCTATTCTATGCACTTCTAATTCTTGATTATATCTTTGTATCTCTACTACTGTTTGCTTCATTTCCTGTATATGTCTTAGAGAATCTGCTTTCATCGCTCTTATGTTTTGCAATGTAATTTGAAAATCTAATCTTATTTCTTTTTGTATATCTAAACTCACTTGACTTTGAGAAACATGTTTTGTTTTTTCTAGTGGATTTTTGAGAGTTAATTTTAATCTTTTCTGGTGAACTTAATTCAACTTCTAAAGTTTGAACACCTTCATTTATTTTATTATAATGCATTTTTATTTTTCCTAATTCTAGAGCACAATTATCTAACCCTTGAGAACTTAACTGTCCAATTTCTACATTCTGAACAGTGTCCTTTAATTTTTCACAACTTAATTCTACTTTTTCTGATTGTTTTTGGGACTTTAATTTTATTTTCACACAATTCTAATCTTTATTCTGTACTTCATCATTTTCAAAATGTTTATTTCCTTCTATTCATTTTGTTTCAGCACTAACTACTTTAAGGTCTTGATTAGTTATTCCAACAATTTCCTTATGGCCTTCAGCCTCTCCATACACTAATCTATTTTCTTTATTGGCCTGTTCTACATTTAATGGAAGATTCTCACTAGCAGCATCTATTAATACTTTACTTTCCTCCTGAATATCTATTAACTTAATTTCTGGTTGTTCTACCTTTACATTTTTATCATCTATTTTAATAACTTCTGAGCTTGCTTCCTCATGTTCATTAGATAGATCACTAGTCTTATTAACTAACTGTACAAATTTAGGTTCTTCTTTTCTTATTTGTTTTGGTTTAGGTGCTTGGTTATTTCTACCGATAATGGGGTTCTTTTTTATTTGTTCTTCCTTTATCGCCACCACCAAGTATATGACCTTGAAATGATCCTGCATAGATAATAAATTATATACTTCTTTACATTCCTTTGACTCTGAACTGAAATGTAGCAACTGTTTAAAATATGAATATATCCTTTAAAATCATCTTTATCCTTAAATATCCTACAATTAAAAAGCTCATTGGCTCTTATGTGGCTATCCATAATACTTTTATTTTTTAAACTTTAACAATTTTTTTTTTTTTTAAATTGTTTTAAAAAAATATTATTAATGAACTATTGAACATTTTTGTTTGGAAATGATTGCCATGTGTATAAATGTACTAGTTGAAGCTTCGAATTCAAATCGATATCTTAACCTGGGTAAATTGTCTACACGTTATGAAATGGAAAAATCGTCATGGAGCCGAAATATGAACTTAAATTAATGTTTTGTTGTTTTTTTTATGGTCTGCTTTATTGGTTTAAAAAAAAAGAAAAGAAAACCATAAAAATATTTATGCTATTAATAATTTTTTTTTTTTTGTAACACTTTTGCATAAATATACAGGTAAACTAAGGTTATAATTTTAAAACGAAATAGATTTATTTAATGAGCAAATTTTCTTTGCCATTCTTAAGTAGATTTAATAATTTTATTATAGAGATTTAAATATCATAGTCTTATTTTCATATAAATGGGATGTTTTACTCAATTTTTATTTTAAATTTACTAAAGAAGTTTATGAGAGAATATCCATTCATTTGTTTTACGAATGCTATATTAATAGTAATTACAAATATTTTATATTCATCGAGAAGTAAATATTCTTGCATTTAATTTACAATTTTAAAAGTCCACTAGTTATTATATTTTAGCATTTAATATTTAGTTATGTGTGCATTGTGCTTTGCCTAGAATTTTATATGCATTTAATTTTAAAGTATTTTCTACAGTAGTCAGTTGACACATAAGTTGCTTTGTTGTTTCGAACATTGGATATACGTTTTGTATTTTTAAACTTCTTAGGAATAACGTAGTTAATTCAGGTGAAGTATATATCTTGCTATTAGTTAGTATTTGTTATCCTCAAGAGTTAGGCTTAGTTTATAATTTTTGAATATGCTTTATGGAGTAGAGAAAATCCTCCATCCTTATTGTATTGTACTTTCATGATTTGATAGTGCTTGTCCCTAAAAAGAGGGTATTGTATTGTATTTTTCAGTGATGATGATCACATTTATAAGCATTGGAAATCCCATGAGAGGATTGTGCTTTTCTGGTGTGTGTTCCTGTTCCCAGATGTACTGAAGATTAATTCCAGACATCTTAATTTTGCCTCGTAGTTAGGTATTTTGGAAACCACCACATTCTTTTCGAGCTCTGAGAAGCCTAGTATTTTTATATTGTGTTTTGCCTATCATTCATGATGACTTAATGCTAATTCCACCACAGTAGGTGATGTTGCCTTTGTTTTATATTTGTGATGACAAGATATGCTTGTTTGAGGAAATGTATTTCTTCAGGTAGTTGTAGCTAATTTAAGGCTCATAGGTATATCAATGTTTGAATTGTGTTGCTATGATAGTTTTATCACACACAAGCTAACCAACAATAAGTTATATTTATTTTAAAGTATGTTAAATATGCATATGGTATAAGTGGCAATCCACACATACTAATTTAATATTTTCATCCAGAATTTCGCCGCTGGATTTGTAAGTCTGTTACATCATTATCTTTAAAACATTGAGGATATAATTTTATGTGGACTAAAGTTATTTAAAAAAAAGTATAACTGATCTCTGATGAATGATTGCCCCATACACTTAATTTAGTCTAATTTTAATATTAGCTTAATCTGATTTAAACATATATCTAGCTATGATATTAGTTATATTCGTGAAACTAGTGATAATATTTTTCAAAAGTATTGCTGAATATGCTTATTCCAACTTAGCGTTTGTTAGGTTTAGGAGTATAAAATTAAGCTTAGGGTTTTCAATATAAACCTAGTTCTGTGTGTTATTCTGATTATTAGATGACATAATAATGGTATAAATTAGTCTAATAAAGAAGAATAGTAGCGTGCTTATTAAGTACATATGATAATTAAAATTTAAGGTATTTTTTGATAAAAAATTAATTATTAAGAGAAAGTAATATTGAATAACCTTTGTCGGTTATTAAGTGTATTAATGTAACTTAAATAAAACTGTTAAGAGTCCAAATACTTATATTAAATCTTAGTGCGGTATTGGCAGTGTTTGTATTCTACTACATTTGTAAACATGTCTTCTCGTTATTAATAAATCAAATTATTATTATTTCAAAAGTTTTGTTTTGTTTATTTTGCTTTTATATGAGAATATATTATTGTCTTGGGTTCCAAGTTCACAAAATCTTAAAATGTGAAAGTTATTAAATCTTCAATTCAGAAATTTACAAGTATATTCTAAGTTAATTAAGTATAGTTAATATTGTCTTGAAAATTAAAAAAAAAGCTATATTAAAGTTAATGATTCTCATATTGAATCATAAATACAGATAATTACATTATAGCAGATACCTAATTAAATACTTAGTTAAAAGTTTTTTTTTTTAAATTGTCAGTATATCTTTCAGTCTAAAAATTTTGCAATATCAGATTAGCAATATTAGTACTTCAGAAGAATATTTTAATTAATATTATTTTAGAAGCTGCACCTTATCTTATATTCACTGCACATCATCTTAAATCTGATATATATTTAAAGAATTCTAATTCATTTGCATTTGAGGTCTTTAGTGGTTGTCTGTGAGTATGGAAAGGCATTAAAAGTACCCTTGCTCTTTTCTCTGCTCAAGTAATATTTTAGATAATAGGTCATTATTAGTTAAATTTAAATTGATTCATTAAATTTTATGAATTAATATTTATTTTGTTTATTATTTTAAGATTGAACATATTATAATTATTTTATGGTCAGCTAAGATGTCATTTATTTATTAATCACAGTAATTCTATTCTATCTTCTTATATCTCTCTTTCATATCTTTCAATTATCTCATTTTTTCTCTCTCTCCATTACATATATCATTTCTGTTATTTTTCCCCATTGTTTTTCCTCCTCAATTCTTTTCTTTTCCATCATTTATCCTTACCATTATCATTATATTTCCATTTCATTATTAGCATTTTCTCTTTCTCATATCCTCATCTCATTCTAGTAGGTTACAATTGCGCCCAACGTTGGGCCTCGATTGAGCATGTAGGTCTTGATTTATGTTGTGAAAACCTGTATTAGATGTTGATAGATTTTTGTAGATTTTATTGACTTCGTTTGGAGTCATTATTTTGTTAATGCCCAACTGTATAGGTCTCAGTTGAATGGCTTGCCTGTGTTCGAGGTTGAAAGGTATTGTTTAGATTTTGATGACTTGGTTTGGATTCATTTTGCTATTGATTCTGATTTTATGCAAATTTTTCAATTTACTAGATAAAATCGAATTAAATAAGCTAATTACTTAGTCTAGTTAAAGCTAGTTAGAATTAACATGTCTAAATTAAAAGACAAGCGTTGAAGATATCAATATATTATCATTGATTAGTGCAGTTTATAAATTAGCATCATAGAAGTAAATAATTGACTCTGTATTGCATTTACCGATACTATGTTATTAGGATATCTGAGTTATCTGTTATTTGATACTTGTTTTGTTAATCAAGTGTATTAACAAATCATTATTTTATTTATTAATATTTGTTGAACAATGGTGAAACAAGACTCATATAAAAGTGAATGAAACATATAATGATGGGAGTCATAAGAATAAAATATTCTTTATTGTAGCATTGTTGCTGTGGGTTTAATTGTTTCGATTGTTAGGAGATGTCAGGAAACGGATACCTTATTATTATTGCAATTTATATATATATATATTTTAGAAAAATTTTTTTTTTATTATGTGTTAATTCAGGTATCAGGAAAAATATGTTATTCTTATCATATATAAAGGTTAAACTCAAGATTTATTAATAATGGCAAGTAATACACACACCTAGTGATATATATTTATATGCCTACATAAATATGTGTTGAGTATGAGTACAAATTTAGTATAGTCAGTAATAGATTTTAAAGTAATTAGCAACCTAGATTAATAGAAATTTAGATAAATAACTAGGAACAGATCTCTTTTTTAAAAAAAATATTTTATCTTTATAATTGAACTAAAGTTTCTCTACCTATTTCTCGATTATTGTTTTTAAGTTTATAGACATAAAATTTGTTGTATACAATATGCACACACATTAGATGTTTATTTATAAAATTAAAATTTTCTATGATATGAGATTTCTATTCACCTACTAAATATATTAACATGCACATATCATGCTATATGCAGCTAACGATTGAGTTTAAGTTTCATTAGAGGGAAGCGGGGAAGAATTTTAGTTGTTATTATTTGAATGTAACTAATTTTTATTATTATGTAAATTTTTCTATTTGTATATTGATGACTAACCAATAAAAAAAATTTTTTTTTATTAAAAGGAGTTTATGTGTTTCTTGAGTTAATTATTGTCTGGTGAAAATTAGTTTAGTCATGGTCATCACAGGTGAATTCTAATCATAAGCAGAATTGACATATATAATAATATTTTAGTAAATAATTGTAGATTGATAAAAGACATGATTTGTGTTGTGAGTTTGGCAAAAAGCTGTGGCTAGAAGTATAATTGCCATCATTATCATCATCATTTTATTAATTAATAAATAGTCTAACTAAATATATTAAATGGCCATATAATGATGGTTTTCATTTTGTTGTTGTGAATATGACTACCATCAATGATCTCTAAAGATGAGCTTGTAAAACTTTTAATGTTACATGACTAAATACAATCTATAAAAAATTATACTGAGTGATTAAATATGATCTATATGATAATTTGTATAATAGTTCATCTGCACAATTAGAGAATAGTGAGGATGTTTTACCATTAACACAAGTGCAAATGGTGTATTGTTATGAAATGGAAATCCTACATACTATTATAAATAGTGTACCAACTGAGTTTCAAATCAGGTAGGATTATATGTAAGTATCCAATGTGATTTTGTCTAAGTTCAGATAGCCTAGTGGCATTCAGATATATAAGAAAGAAAGAAATAGTAAAACTGTTAGTTACAGGTTAGTTTGTCCAATTGGGGTATAAAACTGCTTACATGGTCATGGTAATTGATCTAAAACAGTTGATCTGTTGCAAATGATTGCCCTAATAAGTGGTATGAAATAGATTTCTCAAATTTTTTTTCTTTTCCATTATAATATAAACAGTTGGTTTGGAAATAAATTCTGATTAGCAAAAAAAAGTAATTGTTTTTATATTTATTTTTCTTTTATTTTTTATTTTGTGAATCATCATCATTTGTTTTCTGTGTTTTTGAAAAACATGGCATTGACAAAGTTTGGATGGGAATAACAATTTGTTTTTCGATAAACATGACATTGAGATAAAGTTTGGGTGAATGAAGGCAACTAATTTAATTTTCAAAGAACATGATAACCCATAAAAAGGCTTTATAGTAGTTTTAATAATCAGGATACATTTGGCTAACGGAGAGAATGGACTGAAGAAACTTTTACCATGAAAGCCATCCTCAGAAGCATAGTATTCACTACAACCAGTCTTATGAAATTCATCTTACAAATATACCTATGAAAATAGAGGTATACTGTTAGTACTTTTATCATTATTTAAATATGCATTGGCCACTTACATATATAATTTAAGTTTCAACAAAATGGCTTGTTAAAATCCAGTGGTCCATTTCTCACCTTGCATAGCTGCTCCTTGGAGGATGAGTTACCCTAATTCAGTCCAATTTTGAAATGATACCCTAGCATAAATAAAAAATCATTTGGCTATATTTTATATATTATCCATTACTCAAGAAAGAAGAGAAAAAAATACACTAATATCTGCCAATTCTATAACCAATATATGGATTTATTCATTTTACTAACCAGTAAAAAATATCAGAAATTATCTCTTGAAATAAAATAAGTTTATTTTACTCTACAACTGTTTAAATTATTTCATGGATTAACTTATACATTTCCAATCAAATCAGGAAGTATCAGGTTGATCAATGAACTAAATTTAAAATTATTTTGTTAACAATAATGGAAATTAATAAAAAATCCCAAGGATTATTATAATTGAACAAATATCAGAATGCATATTGTTATTACTTATGTATATACTTTTAGCCAACAAAAGATGAACTTACTGAAGTAAAATCTATTATTATTATAAGATTAATTTAATCACTTATTTTGTAGTTAATACTATTCTACTTGTTTTAAAATATCTGCTTGTTTTCCTAGAATAAGGTGTGCATTTGTTTATTTTTTATATTATTAGAGCTCCTATAAATGAAAAATTTGATAAATGTCTTTTTATTATTATTATGTATTACAGTTTGATTATACGAATCAAATCTTGATCAAGTATCTGGAATAATAATATAATTTTGTTTTGCATTTTATTTCAATTAATACCAAAAGGTAATGATATTTATTTTTATCTAAATACTCCCCATGTTGGGGATAATGTACATTGTTTGAGAGGATGTGGAGGCACATTTGATTGTCGTTCTATGAAATAAAACTGTTGTTGAATGATATATATTTTTTTCCTTTGTTCATTTTTCATTTTTACATTTCACCAAGATAAACTAAATAGTGTAATATCGTAAATGAGTTTATGAACCCAAGCTATCATTCTGTATTGATGGGATTCCCATTAGATAAATGTAAACCTGAGTTACGAATGGCACCATTATGGGTGTCAAATAGTAAGATCAGCCAAAACTAATAATAGTAATAATAAAAACTAATAAATATTCTTGGCATCTTAGGTATCATAACTATTCATATCAGGAAATATTATGGTTGTGGTGTCAACATTATCAGCAATAGGTTTTTAAACTAATAGTGCCCTTTAGTATGCTTATCATAAATTCCATTTGCTATCTAAGTATGGCCTGATTTCTCCTGTGGCATCCTTTTAGATTATGTTTAATATTTTTTATTAAAGTGAATAACTAATCTTGCTTATCTCATTTATTATAAAATTTATCTTGTTTTCGTTTTTCATAATGAATGATACATACCTATTGACAATTTACTAATGATGTTGGTGGAATATTTCATTTATGATCATTTACAATAACAACTGCATTTAGAAACTAAATTATATGAGAAATATTTTGATTACTATGTCTCTTGTGGATATATCAGAAACTAATTCTATGTATTATATATCTTATTAAATTGCTTTAATATGTTAAGAACATATGATTTATCAAAAATAATTTATATATTTTTGTTTTTGATAAAATTTGGGAAGAGTAATCTTTAGATTAACAATATATACTCGCATTTTGATGTTCAAACACTTCCATACAGAGTTAATTCAAAAAGGTAGATAAACACAGATATGTCAGTAAAATTAATTTTATTAAATAACTTATTAGATTATAAGGATTCTTTTTTTTTAATATATCTTTTTATTTTTTATTGCTGTTTAGATGATAATATATATTAAAATCAAATTATTAATCTAATTTAGTCATTTATTTAATACTCATGTAAAATTATACTGGTAATAGTATATTACTGGTGGTATCTAATAAACTTGAAATTATTATTATATTTTTTTTCTTAGCATTCCAAAGCATATTATTATAATAATCATAAATTATATATGAGTATGTGATGTATTGTCACTTCTTATACAGAGTCAGGAATCTCTCAGCCACTATGCTCAGAGAAACCTGTTAGTCACTTTACCTTCTCTTTCCATTTCCCGCCGTAAGTTTTTCCATATTCTTCTCTTTCCTGCTCCATCCCATTTCCACAACATCATCTTTGACTATGGTTTTTATATCTAGATCCCCCCTTATTTTTTCCCAAACCCAGCATAAAAACCAATAACTCACTTTATATTTATTCTTCCATAATTTCATTATTTGTACCCTTTCTGCTTTTGAGCATTTACATTCAATTAAGAGATGTTTAATATTTTCTATGCCTTCCTTACACAACTTGCACACTAACCATATTTTTCCATTTATGTGTATATTCCCTTGTTATTAAAGATTCTGTTCGAGCTTTAAACAGTAAACTACTTTTCTTGCTATTATAAATTAACTCATACCCAATATTCCTTTTACTTCTATATATATTCAAACTCTTTTACCATTTCGCCAATTCCCTATTCTTTATTAATTCATTTATTCTTCTATCTCATTCCTTATCACTATAACACTGAACAATTCTCCCAACACAATATTCCCACCTTTTGAATAAGTATACTGACATAAATTCTTTATCCAAACTCCATATAGTAGTGCCACCAAGTGCAAGCTTTCCTAATCAATGGATATACAGTTTATGCATAAAATCCCTATTTAGTGCCTACTTTTTAATTTGTGGTTTTCATCAGTATGAGAGCTGCACTTAGATCTTAGGGATCTAATGCAAACCTCCAGCCACCTTTTACCTCCTTTCTTAACTATAAAGCTAGGAGCCCAAGATCATTTGCTGGTTTAATCATATAAATCTGAACTCAATTCAGCATCTATACATTTTGGTGTCTTTGGTTTTTCAAAAATCACAATCACCATTATATTCATTGATTGTGGTGGCACTACTATATGTAGAGTTTGGTACTCTTATTAAAAGCATGTGTAAGCATATGAAATGGTGATCATATGATGTTCTGACAGTTTTATACCTATCCTGCCCATAGGATAATGGTGAATTGTTTTTGAAAAACCACATACACCAAGTTCAGATCTATATGACTATATAAGCAAATGAGCTTGGGTTGGAAACATTATTGTGTTTTCATCTTGGGTCCTAGCTTTATAATCAAGAAAATAAGTAAAAGGTTGTTGATGGAGGGTTGCATTAGATCCTAAGATCTAAGTGCAGTGCTCTCAAATTTAAGGCTTCTCACTGTTGAAAGCCACAAGCTAGAAATTAGTCTGGAGATGTTGGATGACTATGCACAAATCTTTCTGCATTCATTGATTATGAAGGCTTGCACTTGGTGGCACTACTGTATGGGGAGTTTGGTACTCTTATTAACAGCATGTATGAAATGGTGATCATGTGATGTTTTGATGATCATAAATTATATAGATATGACTTCATATTTAGACAGTAAGAATATGGTTGTATAAATTTAATATAAGTGCCATTATCTGGGTTCATCTGTGCATAATTTATTGTGCTAAAAATATATACATTTAGAAAAATGAAATTTTTCCATAGAATTGATATATTGAACATATAAAAATCGTTTCTTCAACTAATCAATTATTAACAAAAATATATTTAGCATTTTCTTATTTGTATTGCTAAATATACTGTTGACTTTTTTAATGGAATTTTTTTATTGTAGCTGAAAATTTATCATCTATTTTTAAAAAGCAAATTATAAACTAGAAAAATGTATTAAATATATATATAGTAGAATATATGTGTATGTGATTTTTCTTTTTATAGTGAAAGTGATAAAATTAAAGTAGCACAAGGAGTATCTGGTTCCATAGTAGATAAAGGATCGATTCATAAGTTTGCCCCATATTTAATAACAGGGATACAACATGGATGTCAAGATATTGGTGCCAAAAGTTTATCAATGCTTCGGTGAGTCTAATTTGTATTTTAAAAAACTATTTACTTTGAATATATTTAAAAATTAGAAATAATTTAGGGATTTTATTAAATTTTTAATTTTAAAGAATAACCTATATAACTTTTGTATATAATCAAATATTAAAATGGTTACTATCTCTCTTTGCCACTCTTTATAACATTCAATTATTTATGCATTTATTTTCATTTTAAACTGAGTGTGTAAATTTATCACTAATATACTCTATTTTAATATGCATCATTGTCACATTATTAATCTAATTTATCTAGAGATAGAAAGCCATTATTTCAAAATCCATAAAATCCAAAACTTATTTTTTTTTAATAATTTTATATCACCATCATATTGTTGTAAAATTACACACAAATGTACTCTTTCTTGAAAAGGTTGAATTGTTAAAAAGTCAAATTCATATGCTATGTGAATATCTATATTACATAATATTCCTTTGTTGAACATGACATTTAAATCTAAAAAATGTGCAGTTCTAATCTAAAAGCCTAAAAGTTTGTGTTTACAAAAAATGATAATAATAAATTATATATATGAAAGCTTTATTTTAAATTTATTGAATTGAAATTGAATGAAATGTCAAACTTGATATCATTATTATTAGTATGGCTACACATTTGATAAAAAAATTTAAATTGTTGCTTATTAAAAAAAATGCATCTGTAAATACATTTACACACAGCTTAGTGTTTTTTATTAATAACATGCTTAATAAAATATTTATTCATTATTATCGATTCTCTATTTTAAGCTTTTTTTTTTAAATAAAATATTCAAATTTTGTAGTGTATTTTGAATCTGTAGTAAAAAATTAAATGTTTTATTATAAGAAAACCATTATAACTACTTACTGTTTGAGATTTTTGATTTGTAATGAGTTTTTGGAAATCAATTACTCTTGTTATGATGTAATTTTTAAACCTTTTCCTATTAATGACCTTATTAAAATTTGTAAAAAAAAAAAAAAAATTAATCCAAAAAGAATGAAAAAAATAATAATTGTTAGATTATAATTATTTGTTTTAAGCACAAAATTTTCTTATTTTTAAATAATATATATAAATAAATTAATGCATAAATGACATTATCATGTTTATCTTAAAGCTTATGGTGATTCTGTATTCCACTTTTCCTTTTTAAAATATTTTTAATTTGCTTTATGATTATTTTTTTTGCATATTTGTAAAATAAATATCAAAAGTGGAAATTAATGAAGTTCGTTATGTTATAGTTTATTTTTTCATATAAATTATTATAAATAAAAATATTGCATATAATAGCTATATAAATATACACTTATATATAATTCTTTTGCATACATATGTGCATAGCTTTAAGAGTTGTAAATATATTTCTTTCTTTTTTTCTATTACTATTATCTTTGGAAAGCGATAAATATACACTGAAGGACAGACTTCTCTCTTTCATTTCCAGAAGCCATAATGTAAACTTACTAAAATCATTGAATATTAATTGTCCACGTCTACACTTGCTTAAGAAATCATACTACAATTGTAATTTTTTTTTTTATTACTATATGTATTTTTGTCTCCAATTAATGAATATAGCAAATATTTGAATGTATTTTATAATTTTTGGTCTAATCTATATTTTAATCTCAATTTTTCACAAATTATATCAATTTGTTTAACACTAAGAATGCTTTATTAAACTTATGAATTAATATTCAGTAACAGAATTAATGAATTTTTAATCCCTTAAAGATATGAAAATAATATGTGCTTTCTTATCATTTATTAGATAATTAAGTGGTAATATAATTATTTTAGGTTGTTTTTTTTTTTAATTTCTTGATCTGCTAATCTCCTTAAACTCTCTTTATATTTTGAGCAAAAGTTTGTGTTATTCTTACATGAACAAGTCATTGTTGAGGCAGTTAATTAATTTAATAAAAAAAATAATTTGTAATAAAAACTTAAGTTTTAATACTGAATTATAAATTTCTTTATATAGAATTTGTAAATGAATAAAAAAAATTGCATTTTTTTATTCAGATTAGAGAAACACATAAAATGAAATAATCATTTTCTTACGCACATTAAATTGTCACATTGTGTTGGGGGGGGGTATTATATATGAGAACATTAATTATAAAAAATATCATATAATTGCTGCAAAGTTTTCTGTTTAGTAATATGATGATTTGAAAATAAGTTTGATTTTTTTTTCCACACATAAAATTGTCACCATTGTGTGTGTGTGTGTGTGTGTGTTTGACTAAATATTAGAACATTAATTATAAAAAAAAAATTATAATTGCTGCATAGTTTTTTATTTAGTAATATTGGTGATTTGAAAATAAGTTTGATTTGAGCACATTTTAATTGTCAAATTGTATTTTGAAATGATGCTGTTTTACTTATAGACTATCAAAACAGATTTATATTTGGATTAACACATTAAAAAAATTTTCAATAAGGAAATATAAAGAAGTCTTTTTTAAAATAAAAAAAATTTAAATTGGACATCATTAAAACAAACCTAAATGCTGATTAATTCTGGAATTCTGCTACAACTACACAGCAGAAATTATTGGAAGGTTTTACTATTAAAATTAAATTAGAGGGGATTGAATCCAGACTTTCAAGCTTCCTTTTGTCATCCACTCCATCTTATACAACCGATACACATGACTACATATATGTGAAAAAGATAACTGATCTCCAATATATATATTTCATGCTGAAGTAGCACTCATCAGTTGGTCAGGATCATCATCTCCCACACATATATATATATATATATAATCAGTGCTTGGTTTATACTAAGATAGCTTCAAATTTTAATGGACACAGGTTTCAATCCTTTCCACTCTCTAACTCTTCAGCTGTCCATATTGAAAATCTGATTATATATTGTACCATATAGGTATATATCCCAACCACGTATTGTCGTACATATGTACTATTTAAATTTTTTTTGGGGGGGGGTTCACAATTACTTTAGGGTCGGTGCGTATTGGAATTGCTAATGAATATCTTCTTTAATTTTAGTATAAGGACATATTATCACTAATAAGATTTAGAATGGGATTTTGTTTATTTTTACAGATGTTCTGAACTTAAAGAAATTTACACTTTGCACTCCCTTTTATTTTTAGAAAAATAAAATAATATTAATTTCCTGGTAGTTTGAGAATTTCTCATAATCTTAGAAAGAAGAAAATGTGTATATTTTACTTTTAATACAAATAATGAAATGGATTAGCAATAAATATTATGAAATTGAAACAACAATTTTGACTTATTTTATTTTATACTAATTCAAAAAAAAAAAGAAAAACACTATGCAGCAAACTATTTCCATCATCTAATATCGAAAAGTTTAACTTTATTTAAATTTTCAAAGTACATTCAGTTGTTAGTAATAACATACAGATTAGTATATGCACAATGTTTCAAGAGGTATTATTCTTTCTTTTTCAGGTGTTGCTAGCCTGACCAGTGACAGTATTAGCATGAGAATCAAACATGGACCCTTAGATTTTTGAATATTGAATTTTAAGGTAACACTAACCAACTGAGCAATACCTTAAAATTCAATATTTGTAAGAATCTAAGGGTCCATGTTCGATTCTCATGCTAGTACTGTCATTGGTCAGGCTAGTAACACCTGAAGAGGGGAGAATAATACCAGATCGGAAGAGCATATACTTTGAAAATTTAAATGAAGTTAAATTTTTCTAAAGACATTCAATACTTAATATCAGATGATGCAAATAGTGCAATATATAAATACAACTAAAATACCATCATCCCAAACCTTCAGGAAAACTATGCATTGACATTTTTTTTCATGTTGATCAGAAAGCGGTTACAATAATTTAATTTTATAGACTTTATTTCATCAAAGTAACTTTATTTATTTATATACATTAACAAATAAATGATATATTACCTTTTCACTTGTACAAGTTTACGTATCTGTATGAAAGTTTAGAAATCCATTGTCGACAATAATTTAATGTAAGCATCAAAGTGAATGTCTCAAACTTGATAAGTAACAATCATCTAAATATTACATCATTTAAAAAAAAAAAAAATTATAAAAAAACTAAAGAGGAATCTGTATTGCCAAATAGGTATCCTTTTTATTATTTTGAATTGTATTTGTATGTAAATATTTTACCTACATTAAAAGGGATAGCCATATTTTAAACTGTTTTATTGTAATAAAAAGACAAACAACATAATGTGGGAATTCATAAAATTGTTTAATATGAAACTATATAGCATGGATTATTATTTAAAACAAAGTTGATGTCTGCCCTTGAAAACTATAAAATATGAATTAGATTTAAAATAACAATTAAAATACATCTCCAACTATGTTCTAGAAATTCATTCTTCTTTTCGCTAAGGATGGTTAAATGCCCATTAAGATTTAAAAACAAATACGGATATGTTTGGAATACAATATTAACACTTATGGATAAAATTATTGCTGTTATTGAAGATATCAGAATATAACTTTAATATACTACTGAACAGATTATTTATTTACAATGTATCTAAATCATAGTAGCCATATCTCCAATACACCTTATCGGAATACGCTTTATCGGAAGCAATACATTTTATTTCTATTGATGAAAGCCTTTTATTAAACTTGTAATATGATTTCAAAATCTATATGTAGTTTGTGAGTTATGTTACATATAGGAAAATAATGTAATGATTAATATTAAGAGTAGATTATGAGAATAATATTGGAAGAATCCTGGAGAAATTAACCTATGTTTAATCTGGATTCTACTCTTTATATTTTGATAGTATTTAATTGCGGAATAGTATGTGGTTTCTGACCATTCAAAATGAATTAAACTGGCCAGTGTTTTATTGATGAAATCAAAACACATAACTTGGAGAAGTAATTCCAAAATATCATTTAATATTAATTTTGCTCTACAATTATTGGACATCAAAGGAAGTGTATATGAACTCTATTGCCAAATCAAATGTGATCAAAATTCTGGATCTTAAATACTTCATTGCCATAGTAAAATTTCATGTATATATGTTAACATAAGACAAATAATTAGACATAGACAAAATTAGAGGAATCCATAATAACTAGTTAAAATTGTAAATAACCACGGAGTGAATTTCATTGGAATAGTTTATTTAGATATGATATCTTTAGTAAAGAATCATGATAAATTAAAATTTATTTATTAATCTAATTAAAAATAATCAACCTAAAACAAAATTATTTCAATTTTATTTTAAATTGATTATTTTTAATTTTATATATAGAAGGCAATATTATGAACAAATTTTAACACTGAAATTTGATCATTTAAAATATTAATCTAATTTTAACAAGATCAGTTTAAACATAGATCTTTTTCTAATTTTGAAATGAGTATATTTTTTGGCATCACTAATGGTGTAAAACATGCACAAAAATATCTTTAATTTTGTTTGTTCATTACTTATTTAACATAAATAAAAGTGCCATAATAATTTAACAAAATTCTTCATCATGAGCTTCATTTACTTTATTCCTGTATGAGTAATAATTATAGCTTGCATTTGATGGATAGAGGTAAGTTACCATCGTCGTTAAACAAACTAGGCATTATTATGCACGTTCATCTTATTTCTTAACAGAATTATAGATTTGTAATCTGTAATTTAAAGCATATCCACAAAAGCTAGCATCTTTATTATTTTGTTATTCTAGATTGTATTGATGTAGACAAGGAATATGAAATCAAGGTACTGTTGAGATCTCATTTAATTTATTTCATGTTTATATTTTCTGAATTTTATAATCGATTAGACGTAAATGAGTCTCTGCCTCTGGGGTACTATTCATTATCAATTCTGTTATTTTCCTATTAACTGATAATAGAGTTTTATCTCGATTTATTTAATTCTATTTATATGTTAAATAGATATTTTAACCTGAAAATATAGTATTGCCTCACCTGCTATCTAATTTATACCATTACAATGAATGCTGGCTCAGCACGAAATACATATATTGGAGATCATTTATTTTTTCACGTGTATATGGTCATGTGTATCAATTATATAAGATGGAGTGGATGACTGTAAGGAGCTTGAAAGTCTGGTTTCAAATCCTCTCTAATTGCATCTAGCAGCTTTAGTATTGTGCCAGGCATTATCAAATGGCCTTGCACAAAGTCTGTATTAAGCACAACAAATATAAAAATGTGCTAGATTAAAAGGAAGTTGGGTCTGAGCATTAAAATACCCACACATACCAATTTAAAGTAACATGAAATTGACACAGAAATATTGTACACATATAATAAACTCATGTATTTATTTTATTTTATTTTTTTAGTATATTTTTTACGATATATCACTTTATGTATTTTGCTTTCCTCTGAAAAATTCAAACAGAGAAAAGCAACCTTTATTAAACAAATGAATCAAATGTTGGAACGTATTAGTAAAATAAATAATTAAAGTAATTGTTCCAACATACTTGTATATATTTTTCATTTTTTTAATTACTTCTCTAGAAACTAATTTTATTCTATAAACAAAGAATGTTAATTGCTTTTTCAAAAATCTGACCAAAAGCAAAATGTTTGATAATACTATAATTAAAATGTTATTTTTTTTTAATATTAAATAGAAATTCTTTTGAATTGAATAGCTGTAATCAAGTGGTCTGAGCAATCAAGATGGAAACTAGTCATTGTATCAAACGCTAAAATGTAAAATTTAATCGGAAAAATTGTAAGCAATGTTATAATCTAAGTGATAAGCTAAATTAAAAGGATTGGCTGATTCATACTTCTCAGAGGGCTATCTGAATTGGTTCTTATGGGTGATTTTGATAAGTTAGTCAGTGCTGGGAGATTCATTCTTTCTTTGGCAGTCATTCTGGGCAAGTCATTCACTTTTTTGGCTCCAGAATTCTCCAAGCAACCAGCTACTTAGAGATTAATTTATGAACAGGACTATTAGTGACATTCTTAAGAACAAATCCATTATACAGTTCTTTTAAGAACTCTTGTCTTTTGTGGATTCGAGTAACCATTCGAGACAGCATATGAAAATTTATTAATAGTCCTAATTATTATTAGATATATGAAAAAGGAAGATATAAATCAATCTACCAGAGAGTCCAGTAAAATGACTGTGGGGTAGACAACCAGCCAGTGCACCACCCTTTCTCTGTCCCAAGCCATCAAGACGTGACCACACCAGTTCCAGCCACCCACAAAAATGACAAAAGCCACTTTGCCTATGCCTAAATAGATGAAATCCTCACCGCACAGTCAGTTAACTTGAAGCCCACTCAGAGCCCAGAGGAGAAGAATGAAGACATCGACATAAGTTTGTTTCAAGATATTTTATTAATATTGGCATAATTAACTCTGATATTTCCGGTTAAATATATTATTATTTTTTTTTATTAATCATTTAAATAAGAGAGAGTTGTCTCTCGCATATGAATATTGAATTTACGGTTATTATGGGCATAAATGATAAAGCTTTTACTTAAATCTTTTGAGTCAATTTTTCTATTTTAAATCCTAGTATTTTCAACAAAGATTGCAATGAGATTCTTTTTTTTTTTTGTTGTTGTTGCTATTCATTTTCCTCTTGTTGTTACTCCTGAAATTCATCATATATAAATATACATGTATATATATGCGTACATACGCTTATAATATTCGGTAAATACGATATCTCATGTTGAATATCTAACAATGTATTTAACCGTATATCCTTTTTAAGTTTTTTTTTTTTTTTTTTGTCACTGCTGCACTTCATGATGCGTGTAAGAAGGGATTGATATATTATAGATTCCCTGTAAGCAAGTCCTCTAATAAGTATATTTAAAATAGTAGTAAGTGTATAATTGTGCTGCACTTATATACATGTATAGGAATTTATCTATAGCAAAAGAGAAATACAGTACCTTATGGTGAGTACGATATAGTATCTGAGTCAATGTAACCTTGTTGACTTGTTGAAAAATATGAAATTAGTGAAATATCTCATATTGAAATATACGTATGCATAGTTTTTTATTAGTATTATTTTTGCTATCAATAAAAGGGTTTTAAAGTACTGAGTAAAAGTGTATGCCTGCATGACCAAAAATCTCATATCTGTATATCAAATCACACAAAGTAAAATTTATTTCTATAGGGTAAAAAGAGCTCAGACCGCTTCCATTACTTAGAAAACATTGTAAATAGCTTTAGGGATTTATTGTTTTCCTTATTTAAAATTGTATTTTATCTATTTCAATGTATGTATGGGTTTGTAATCATTAATTATTTAGTATTTTTTTTTATTATATCATCATTAGTATGAAACAGTGGTGGGTACTTGGGATTAAATAAATATTTAATCATAATATTAAACTTGTTTCGTTTTCATATTATTATTTATATTGATAAAATGTGTCATTTCCTTATCAACCACGTACCTATAATAATCATTTAACTTACCCATTTGAAGACCCTAGATGTAGAGTGACCGAGCTAGCCACAAGGGATATCGCTCTCCCGGGGTGTTAAATCTTATTCTTATGCTCCGCTGAACATATGGTATTGCACATCCTTCTAGGAGGGCAAAAAAATTCAATTTTTTATTCTTTTCTAGAAGTGGTGCGCAAAAGTCTACATTGTAAATAGATTTTTCAAAGGTGTGTACTTGCCATTGTTCTAAATATTCGGGCATTCAAATAAGATATCAACTAAAGAGTGTTTTTAAATGGAAGAGTCATGTCAATCCACTCTTTCTATCAATTTAGCTGGAAGTACCAATATACATGAGTACAGACAATCAGCTAAATTGATATCCATTTCTTTACCTGTTGAATCTTGGTCACTTCATGCTCAGTGCAAGATTAGGAAGAGAATTCCTCAGGGAGTATGGTCCGATACAGTATATATACTATACTTGTATTTAAGTATTAAAATTAAACTATAAAAAGATGTAAATTGCATTGGTATAACATTCATAGGATTGTGAACACTTGAAATTTTGAATAATAACAATCTAATATTAAAAGATGATATTCATCTTTTATTGATCTCCTAAACGGAATTAGCATAATAAAAACTGAAATAGGAAATAAAGAACTTAGTGAAATTATAATTTCATTTTTTTTATCTATTATAATTAAATACATGCTTGTTTTTATATGATCGGCAATATTAAGATCTGTATGTGTGTAGAATGCATTTCAGTTTTTATTTATAATTTTATATTTGTTTCATTCTATTCTTATATTACTTTTTCTTTTTTGTTAAAGTATTATTGTCATTATATTGCTAAATAGTAACATCTAATTATACTAAAGTTAACATATGGAAATGTGTTTGTGTTATCAGAAATTGATACCTTATACAAAAAAAAATGGCCTGGGTACCTGACAGAAAGTGATAAAATTATGATTTAAAAAACTTACTGTTTTTTTTTTAATATTTTAAATTATTATTTTATTGAGAATAGTTTCAAATTGACATATTATTATAGTCTGAGCTAGCCTAAGGGCTGTATGATTACACAAGATCCTGCACTTATCTTTAATGCAATTTGCACCTAGCTATATAAATCATTTGATAAGCTGATTTTAATTTGTTGGCTGATTGCCTATTATACATATGAATCTGAAATTTAAAAAATTACTTGAATTTGTATATGTTTACTTGTCTTCCCATGATCTTTATTATTCCTGCTTGATATACTCATGGTTGGTTTTGTTTTATTTTGGGTTCAGAGATTTTGTTTCAGATGAATTATATTTCTGCTTTATTCTCTGGGTGGGATACAATTTATTGTTGTTCTATTTTAAAGAGGTCTTGCTTGCTATGTTTTCTGCGAAAATCAAAAAAAAATTCTTTTGCTTAGTAAGCATAACTTTTTTTTTTTTTGCCAAAACTGCAATTTGAAGGTCCTACAATGACTCACATGTGAAGAAATACAATTGTCAAAGCATTAGTTTGTGTTATGATGTACATTTTTCAATATCTAAATATTTTACAATGTTGTCTATTGAATCAAAATTCACAAAAAAATTAAATTAAGGCAATATTATTAATAGATTTGCAATAAAACATTCAAGATAATATATATATATATATTGTGACCATCTGTATGGGCACAAGGAATTGAGATGCTTTGTATCTAAATCGAATAATTATATTTAAAAAAAAAATGAAATAGCCTTAGAATTTTAAAATTTTTTGCTGGAAATTGTTTAATGATTAGATATGGATTGCTTATGCAGTTGATTGACCACTTTATAAGTATTCATTATTATTATTGTGGTTAGTGAAGTATTTAATGCCAGAGAGAGCAGTTGTTATTATAGGGATTGGTATATTTGGGCAGGAAAATGCAAAGTTATTTTATGTTAGTGTAATATTTGGTTGAATGGTTTCAAAATCCTTTATTCATTAATACTTATTCTTTTGTCAACAATTAATAGCCATTTCAATTATATTTAATTAGGATAGTTTAATATTTAGGTTGCAGTACATGTGCATGCATGTATGACTCTGCATCATTTTCATTTCATTTTCATCTTTTAATAACAGCAAACAATAGTACATGTACAATAAAAACATTTAAATTACAGTAATTATCTTAAATAATTTAACAATTATATATTTCTTTCCAATGATTAATAGATAGTTGAATCAATGAATTATTTTACAAATTAAATAAATTATTAATCATTTTTGTTTAATAGTTAATTAATATTCATTTTTCTTTCAAGTTTGTAAAAGCAATTTATTTTATTATTTTTGTTTATCTTGATTTAATCAGTGATTTTTTTTTAGAAAAGACTTTTTTTGAATATGTAATTAGCTTAGATAGAAAAGAAGCATGGGAGTAACCTTGTGAAGGGAAATGACCTTTTGCTAAAGAGAGCTATTTAACAAAGATCTCCAGTAGAAAATTTGCTTATTCTGTATTGTAATTGTAGCCAGTAAACAGTGGCTCATTATTGTGAAAATTAAAGCCAGTTGCTGAAATCAAATTGATTTTAAAAAAGACTTTGGAGTAAAACTTCGAAAGGATCTTAAGAAATTTATTATGGGAAAAGTTAACTAAGATGCAATTCTAAATTTTAAAAAGGTACATAGTTTACTTTGCTCTCCTTAATTTAAACATTTTGAATTAACCTCTTCATAACTATTGCTCTTTTAAAAATGTATGTTGATAACGTCCAGTCTACATTACTTCATTTAATTGTCATTTTAAATAAGAATAAATTGCATGAATATTATTGTTGTATCACTAACCAATGTGTGTCTTTTAATATATCTGGAAAACGCATGCAGAACTATTTTACAGAATATATTTTAATTCTTCACTATTTTCCGTGTTATGTTTTTGTGAGGATTAAACATAAAATTAAGGATATGCATATTTTGATAAATCATGCCATGTCTAAATTCATCTTAAAGAGATAACAGTATTTATTTATCTGGTGTTTCTGGAAATAATACGTATTTTAAATGAAGGAAATAAAATGTGAGTTACTTCAAATTAAATATTTGCTTAAATCGAATGGAAGGATAGAAATGCGGGTAATTTTTGTTCTCTTCAATAAAGATGGAATATAAAACAATGTATTATTAATTGTGGAACTACTACGGAATCATGGTATCTTAATTGACAATATGTAAGAATAAACCATGCGTATAATAGACTATAAAGTGTCAAATGCTATTCAAGAAACTACTAAGGATAATTGCGTATTTAATCTAGAACTACAACGGAGAATGTCTTATATTTTCAGTATAATAAAGGAGAAATTAATTGCTTATGTGTGATTTGGTACCTCATATAGATATGCTATGAACACTGGAGGTGCTGGTTCATATTTAAGTTATGATTATATTTTTTTAAGTTATCCCGCAGAAGTTTATTTTAATTTAAATTCAGTTTGGAATGTGTCCTATATTGTTTCATAAACCTGGAGCAGAGCTTTGCAAGTGAACTTTTATTTTAAGTTACAAAACAAATAACTTTTTTTTTTATTGCTTGTCATTATTAATGTATATTATTGATAGATAGGCTTACTTATTATTATGTTTTATTTATAATTTGGGTTATTTTGACCTTCAAGATCGTCTCCGAAGCATGTCCAAATGAGGAATACGCTGGTAAAAATTGATTGTGTACAAATAGGTCTTATTGTTCTTTTACGAAGGTAAAGGAAAGAAATATTTTTTCTAATAATATATTATTAGAGAGGTTTATATTTATTTTGTATACTTTATTATCTCAAAGTGAGAATTTTGTTCTTTTTTTAAATCAACGAACGTATAATAGAAATAGTTTGCTAGATATGAAAGAAAGTTTGTTCGTAATAATTATAACCATTAAATTTTAAAAGTAACCTAAAGTTTATTCTGAATTAAAAGTTATACCTTAATGCAATATTTAATTACCATGTTGCCTGCATAGTGTGTAATTTAGAGTTAATTTTATATATACTTTTATTCGCGGGTGTGTGTCTGTTTTGCACAATTATGACATTTGTTTGATAAAGTTCAGTTTGTGAATATTTTATGTATAAATTTCGGATGCTGTCATATTCTACCGAGTTGAACGGATTGGTATGTTATCTGTATGTATTTATCTGCCAGCGTGTATTTATAATGTTCGATATTTAGAAAAGCTTTGAGAATGGAAAAAAATCTGATTGCGTTATAATGTTTGTAGGGATAAAAGATTTTTCTTATTTAGTTATATGTTTTTTCCATGAGTAGAGCCTAGTTTATATTATATGCGGATGATTAAATGATATTTTTTGAAGTTAAGTGATATTTTCTTAGGGCCCTGGTGATGAGGAAGAAGTCCCCACCAATAATGTATTTAGAAGTAGATGAGTTATTGTTGAAGTATGATTAAATGATGTTTAGGAAGTTGTGTGACGTTTTTCTTATATTTTTGGTGCTGAGGAAAGGTTCCCCACCAACAGTGTATTTAGAATCAGATGAATTATTGTAGAAGTATTCAGTAAGAGTTTATCTGCTCCTCATGTAGATTTTCCTTATAACGTATAGTCTGTATAATCATGAAAATATAGCTCTGTGTTAATTAATATGTGGCCAGATAAATTGTTGAATTAATTCAGAGATGTAATATTAGTGTCTTATTTTATTGATGATTGCGATATTGTCCGAAATAAAATAATTGTATGATATTTTCTTGATGAATGGAGAGTTTGTAGAAAAGATTATTTTCTATTATTGTTGCTTGACACACGCATAATATAAATAATATCGCATATATAAAGTATAGAGTTATTGAAATTAAAATGAGAAATAAATGTTTTGAAATACATTACATTCATTTAAATAGAAGTATAAAGTTATGAAGATTAAAACGGGAAATAAAATATTTTAAAATACAGTGTATTTATTTAAATAAAGGTTATAAATCATCAGAATGAACAGGATTTTGTTGCTATGCATGAAAGGTATACATAATTGAAACTGATTATTTAGTCAATTAGAGAAAGTTGCTTTGTCGAGAGCCAAATATAATTAATTTGATTTATTTTATTAATCAATAGTAATATTCTCTCAAAAGTTTTTTTTTTTTGTGCTAATAATATAACATGTTGTTTATTTAGTGTCATGTAGATGAAACATGTAGGCAAAGCATGTGTTTGAAGTCAGAATATTTAAGTTTTGTTGTTAATTTGCTTTGATAATAGAAATAATCCCAAACTGATGCTCAAAATTTATTTGATAATTTAAAAATCTGTAGGACAAGTAGTCCAATTATAAATATCATGTTAAACCAAATTTATTTTAGTGTAATAAATGATTTGTTTTATTTATTTAAAATCTTAAAACTGTATCTTAAGTTATTATTGTATACATTCGTGATTTCATTTCCACCTCTCCACATTTCATAAATCTATTATAAAATAGATATATTATTTTAGAGTTATAATATTAAATCTGCTGGTATGTAACAATATTGTTTTCTTAATCCAAACATTATAAGGAACCTTTGCCACTGGATAAACGTATTAGAAGGGTTGCCAAGTTAGTATATTTGTTAAATGATGATATGAGATTAAAATACTCTACTTCTGTCATTATTTTATTATTGAAACACAGTAGAATATTTTAGTCAATTTGTGTCATTACATTTTATCATACTTTAGAATTATAATTTATGGACCAATGTATTTTATTTAATTCAACTGTGTTTGTTAAATTCCCTGAGATCTTATCATTTATTTCTTGATTGGCATTAAAGTAGATGTTTAGATTATGATATGCCAAGTCATAGAATTGTTTAGTATTATAATTATAGCAAGCTGATATATGTTATATTTGGATGAAGGAAGAAATTAAGTTTAAAGTATATTTTAATAGACTGTACCAATAAACATTATGATTCTT
This sequence comes from Epiperipatus broadwayi, assembly GCA_028023455.1. Lineage (NCBI taxonomy): Eukaryota > Metazoa > Onychophora > Udeonychophora > Euonychophora > Peripatidae > Epiperipatus > Epiperipatus broadwayi. The sequence continues at coordinate 7,308 of JAQFVV010001983.1, read as the reverse complement.
TATCATACAATTAATTAACAAAGGAATTTACATTATATTAAATGTTTTGTGATATTTCTTTTTTTATTCATTTATCATCATATATCTTATGAATTGCCTATAGCCTCCCACTGAGCTGAGATGAACATAAACTTAAATATAGAGTCTCAATAATAATTTTGTATTATATATCTTGTTATATTGTTCTATTCATTAATAGAACTGGCGCCTGGGCATTTCACTCGTGTAATGTATATGAGTGGTGTTGGGAGTGTAGGTTATAATATATATATATATATATATTTGCATTATATGTATTTTATTTTGTTGGCTCAAATATTCATTCAACAAATTTAGACAAAATGCATATTTATAATTTATAAACAATAACAAATAAGTATTTTAATTACCAATTTGTGTAATTTTATTAAATCAATATTTGGGTAACAAAATACAATATATATAATGTAAAAAATTATATTTTATTTTCTTGAATTTTTTTTTTTTTTTTTTTAGCAAATTGTCATTCAAAATAAATAAAAAATTTAACAAATTTGATTCATTCTATTTTTATATCTGCAAATAAGATGATAATTTATATATATAACTAAGTATTTATTATGTTTAAAAGACCTCTCTCCCTTATAAAAAACTTTGCTCCAGGTCCTGCTTTTCTCATCCCAGTTCTAGTTACAGTAAAAGAAAATGCAGCAAATATCAATATCTTATATAAAGATGATACTTTTATTTTTGTTCAGGAAGATAATCACAATAATAGAATAACACATTATTGCATATTCATAAGCAACAAAATTGGTGTACTGTTTTATTTGCACATTGTTTTCAATTAAATCAAATGTATTACTACTGAATATAATGATTATTTAGAAGCCATACCAAGATAGTTAGTTCTCAGCATTGTTGTTGACTTTATATCACCATTGTGAGCTATAAGTTTTGTTGTTCACAATTTACAAGATTAACCAAGATCCACATTAACATAAAGCATAAGATATTAAACATGGGGGGAACTATTATTAAAGCAAAATTTTAATTAATGCTATTGAAGGCAAAGCTTCTATTTTTTTAGAAAAATGATAATGATTAACAACAGAATCTGTGTTATTAACTTCAATAGTTTTAACCCAGAATTGAAACTAGTTAAGACCACAGATGATAGATAAATTTCTACATACCATTTATAAGTACATAAATTGCTTTAAAATGTTATTGTGGGATATGCAACAATTGACAACATCGCTAATAAATATTTATTTCTTTAAAAATATATATATTGTCTTAGATCAACTGTTTCCATGTGAGGACTGATCCAAACCAAAGTAATATACCATTGAAAGATAATCATTGTATTAAATAGCATAGAATATCTGACAAAAATTGCAATAATGATCTATTAATACATTGTACAGGCTTAAACCTACATTTATATATGTAATATATGCAGGATTCAAACTCAGACTTTCACACAACCCACTATTCTCAGTGCCATCTCATATTGCTGACTCACCTGATCACACACATGTTGAAAAGATAAATAATCACCAATATCTGTATTTCATGCTAAATCAGCAATCATCAGATTTTCAATGGAATGGAAGGTTGAAGAGTTGTGAGTTGGAGTAGTTTGAAGCCTGTCCATTAAAATATGAAGATTGGCTCTCTTAATATAAAGCTGAGCACTGATTATGTATATGTGTGAGGATAGTAATCTAGACCAACTGATGATTGCTGGTTTAGCATGAAATACGTATATTGATGATTATTTATCTTTTCAAAATATGTGTAATCAGGTGGGTCAGTAATATGAGATGGCACTGAGAGTAGTGGATCGTGTGAAAGTCTGAGTTCCAATCCCGCATATATTAAATAATGATCTATCTAACTTCATATGCATTGAGCATGAAATAATAGCTACTATCTTTAAGAATGAACTTGAATTTTGTTTTTCAGTAAAATGTATAAATGACAAAGGTGATCATGATTTGATTTTGAAGACAATAATTCAACTTCTAGTGTATCAAATTCTGACAAAAAAACTATTCAATAAAATTAAATAACTACCTCACCAAAAACTAACAACCTAAGATAAAAATAAATGCTCAAGAAAATAAT
>JAQFVV010001982.1:0-38997 GCA_028023455.1 Epiperipatus broadwayi | reverse complement strand
GTGCATTGGGCGAAAAGGGCCGCCATCAAGCTGTGGAGTGTATTATATGTACTAGTCCCATTATATTTAATGTTCTTATTATTTTCTCTGTGTTATTATTGCATTTCAGTGACAGAATTTTCATAATTTTTAATATTTTTCACAAGATCGTGTATGAAGAATTTTGCCTTTGCTTTAATATGAATATTTTTTATCATCTGTATGACATTAAAATTAAAAAATATCAAAAGTTACTTTCTATTTTTAAAAAGATTTTTACTTGATTTATTAATAATTGATTAAATACAATTATAATTTATAGACATGGAATTTTAGATGTAAATTCTAAGAGATTTAATTATCAACTCCATCTCTTACAACCGATACACACATCTTTTCCACACGTGTGGTTATATGCATCAGTTATATGAGATGGAGTGGATAGCTAAAGGGAGCTTGAAAGTTTATGTTTAAATCTCTTGTAATTGATTTATTAATATAAATAAGTCTTACATGATACAGTATTTCAGAGTCTACTGATATACATATGGTTATGACTACATCAGTTTACCTCTGAAACATGAGTTAATATTTTAGTCACAGTAAATAGATTAATAAAAAAAAAAGGTAAACAATATATTCTCTTGCAAACAGTAAATCTGATTTAAAAAATAACAGTCTTCAATTTTAAAAACAGCCCATTAATTTCAATATATATACAAACCACACACAAATTTTTTTTATAAATATTGATTTATATAATATGAACTATTATAATGTACAATAATATACTTCAACGTTAAGATTGTTTGTTAGAAGTGGTTTAAGGTAAGAGGTATTTTTATTTCGTTATATGTATTATGGAATATTTGTATTTATTCTTTTTGATGTATTTTTTAGTTGTTCCTTGATAAAGACTATAAAATAATATAGTCAAAATGTTGGAGTAAATTATTGTACATTATAATAGTTCATATTACAAATATGTTAAAAACACACATATATTCTGCGTTACATATGTTATCATTTAAAAATAAATGATCAGATTTATTAAAAAAGAAATGAAATCAAATAAACGAAAATAGTTCAAAAGTAATAATTGATTAAGGAGTGGTTCTAAAAATGTAGTTTTTAAAAATAAAATAAAAAGATTGCTCATATTTTGATTTTAAAATATATTAAAGCTATTTGTTAAAAAAAGAGCTGGGAAAAAATCTAAAATAGAATTAGAAAAACATTTTGAAACTTTTTTTCTCTCTCTCTTTTAAAGAAAACTCGTTTTTAAAGAATAAATAAATAAATATAGAAAGTTAAAATAAAATTTTGTTTGTAAAAGAAAACTTTCAAAAATGTAATTAATTAGTTTATAAGATTTCTGACTGATAATAAAATCAAAATCAATAGTTGAATTAATTAAAAACTGTACATTATTTAATTGGGGTAGCAAATGTAAAAATAATTAAAAACAGACTTTAAGTTACGATTTTAATTAAAAAGAGATTTAAGTGTGATAAACATTAAAAACTGTGGAAAACAATGAAAAAAGAAATAGGTATATAAAGAGTGACTTGGCTATTGTTCTTCAGTCGGATTTGTGATATTAGTTCAGAGTTCGGATTTTTTCTAAAGAATGCAGAATATTCGGAAATTGTAAACGCAGTAGTAAGCCAGTCGACTACTGCTGCAATCAACATTAATGCAGAAGCCATGAGTGTCTGACAGGGCTTCATGCCCAAAGCCATCAACTATCCCACCTGAATCAATACCAGGAATCAATGCAGAGATTGTGAAGTAGAAGCTGCCGCAAACTCTCTTTCTCTCTCTCTCCCATTACTTGACAGAAAACTGAAAGAAAAGCCATGGGACCATCGGTGAAATTAAAAAAACCGACTGGTTGGAAATGGTCAATCATGAAAACCTAAGTAAAGATACTTTAAATAACTAAATATATTTTGGTCACTGTTTATAGACACTTTATTTTAATGAAATGAACTTTAATTAATGAAGGACTATAAAATTTAGCCTGAGTAATTACTTATATGTTTTTTTTAATATGTAAATTCCGACCTTACTATATTATATTACAAAAGTATGTATTTGAATAAATATTGATGTTTGCTTAATTGTTATTATGTCTATTTTCTCTCTTTCTTGTCACTGCATCACCAGTAAATTAGTGTAGAGTTATTTTTCATATTTTAAGTAAATGCACTGGATCCTGAGACAGAGTGTGAGCTAGTCATGAGATATTTCAGACACTGGATTGTGTGCCTGTGATCCAGAGCATGCTTGACTCTAACCTATAGTTGGTTGGCACCTGAGATTGATCCTCAAAACAAATAAAATGCTCCAGCAGTCAAAATGGGCCACTGTCAGCAAATTATGGTCGAGTTATGCTTTGTATAACTCGATCTGGCCATGGGTATCATTGATAGCTCTGCCATCAATGATATTCTACTTCTCTGCTTGAAGGGTTGGTCCGTCTCCATAGTATTAAAAAGTTAAATGTTTAAAAAGTATTTAAATCTAGCAAGAGTAAAACTCTTTATGAACCCGGTTCAAATACATCCAATTGTGCCGAAGTGTCATAAATTGACCCAGCATAATTAAAGTTAAAAAAAAAAAGAAGATAGTAATTAAAATTGAAAAAAAAAAGTTTGAAACTAAAATTTAAATTAAACGCTAAATTGTGTAATAAAAGTTAAAATCGGTGAGCAATGTGAGAAGAGAGATAGACCAAGGCAAACAAGTATAATATTGATAAAGTATGGAATAATAATTGAAAATATATATGAATGTGAAATGTAAATAAAAAGGAGAGAGAAAAAGCAGACAGAAAGATAAATTTATTATTGGGAGTGTTTGTAATGAAGTAGGACATTAGAAAGAATTGAGGGGGTTTTGTTTTGAGTTCACTTCGGTCGATTTAAAATATTTAAAAGTAAAACAAAATGTTTTTTTTTCCAAGAATCAATAATGTAAATAAAAGAATAAATAAATAAAATAAGAGTTTTAGAATCAATAAATGCAAAGTAAAGTCTAGAATAAGAATAAATAAAATTTTTTGTAAAATAACCTTTCATGCAAGAGATTGGGTTTGGGTTGATAGTCATAGGGAGAGTGTATAGCTAAAGGGTGGAAGGTATGTAAAGTGTAGGCTGTCATTGTGTAAATCTAGTACCCATAATGGGCATGAAACAGGAGGGGGGATAGATTCCATTATTTCCAGATAAGAATCCAGCAGAGAAAGTTTGGGCTGATCCAAATCACACTGGGAGAAATAGTCCCAATCTCATATCTCAAATATGCACGCTGGAAAAATACCAGTATAAGCTGCAAATCAGTTTCATGGGAAGAAAAATTCCCATAATTTTGTAATAAGTCTAGTTTTAGCATAAGCCATATGGAACAGTGGCTGAATACTGCCATTTGCAGTGACCCTATCTTCTAGGATGCAGACCCAAAGGAGAAAGTCCTGGTCTCATTCAATTGGCTGGTAGAGAAGATGGTCTCATTCAATTGGCTGGTAGAGAAGATTCAGCATAGTAGTTAAAAAAACCATTTCTTTATTGCATAAGTTGGATATAAGCCAGATATGTTCTGCTATCTGTGGTATTCAGCTCTCCTGTACATGTCATAACGATGCATGTAGTCCCTTCGTGGTCATCACATTTGACATAATTGTTGGAATCAATGTAGATCAGCATAAGAAAGGTCAGTCATATTGATGCATTTTACCTCTCAAACTGGGGAATATATGTTAAAAACACACACGTATTCTGTGTTACATATGTTATCATTTAAAAATAAATGATCAGATTTATTAAAAAATAAATAAAATCAAATAAAGAAGAATAGTCCAAAAGTAATAATTAAATAAGGAGTGGTCCTAAAAATGTAGTTTTTAGAAGTAAAACAAAAAGATTGCTTATATTTTGATTTTAAAGTATAATAAAACTATCACTTCTTTTCTTGTCAAAAACTTTATTTGATGTATATATATATATCCACTTATTTCCAACGTTTCGACTATCTTTACTCTATAGTCATTTTCAAGGATCTAGAAAAAACATTACATTATAAACAAACTTCACATAATAAAAACAAAAATAATCAAAAACAATATAAAGCATATAAACCCCATAAAATTTAAAAATAAATAAAATACATTAAAATCAATTAAATTAAAAACACAAAACATACACCACACTTACTTGACTCCCTTCTCAAAAAACTTTCCATTTTTACATTTTTTATCCAAAAAACCAATTGTTACAATAAAAAAACTTATTTCCTTTTTTTTTTTTTCTTTCTTATATACTTTTCTTTCTTATATATATAAAATAAGTTTTTTTATTGTAACAATTGGTTTTTTGGATAAAAAATGTAAAAAGGGAAAGTTTTTTGAGAAGGGAGTCAAGTAAGTGTGGTGTATGTTTTGTGTTTTTAATTTAATTGATTTTAATGTATTTTATTTATTTTTAAATTTTATGGGGTTTATATGCTTTATATTGTTTTTGATTATTTTTGTTTTTATTATGTGAAGTTTGTTTATAATGTAATGTTTTTTCTAGATCCTTGAAAATGACTATAGAGTAAAGATAGTCGAAACGTTGGAAATAAGTGGATATATATATATACATCAAATAAAGTTTTTGACAAGAAAAGAAGTGATTTTTAATTATAGAATTATATGGCTATATGTACTGTATATTTTTGAAAAGAAAAAAGGATTGAGTTGTGATTAGAAACAGAAGTAAATGGATTTATAATAAAACTATTTGTTAAAAAGAGAGCTGGGGGGGGGGGGAGATCTAAAATAGAATTAGAAAAAAAATTTAAAACTTTTTTCTTTCTCTTTTAAAGAAAAACTCCTTTTTAACGAATAAATAAATAAATATAGAAAGTTGAAATAAAATTTTGTTTGTAAAAGAAAGCATTCAAAAGTGTAATTAATTAGTTTATAAGATTTCTGATAGATAATAAAATCAAAATCAATAGTTGAATTGATTAAAAAACTGTACATTATCTAATTGAGGTAGTAGATGAATCTGATTGAAGAATTAAGATTAAAGCAAATGCTGAAATGGTAACCTTCCAATCCCTTACTGTTTCACCATCAACCTGATGTCCTACTTGTCTGTGCTAGGTTCAAACCTTATTTAAATGTTCAAATCTTATATAAAATCAAGCATTAAAATCTACCATCATGGCTTCTTATACAGCATTACATATTCACATCTGAACAAATGCTATAAATAAACAGGATTAATAATTATAGTGCATAAATGTCACGTAATATTTAATAAAAAAATGTTTTATTATAGAATTAACATTGGAAGTCAATATATTAATTTTTGTTATTATTGTAAATTCGTATGTGGATATATAATCCAACTCATATTATAATGTATATAGGGGTGGCATGATTAAAATATTTTAAAAGGGTTTTTTTCTTTTTTAGCAATTAAAAATAAAAGTTTTTAGTTAGTAATTAAAAGCGATTTTTTGTTGTAAACAAGAATTCCAGAAAATACCATGCCTGCAGTAGATAAAAATAAAAATCATTTTTAAAAATCTTGTTAATTAATATAATTGAAATTGTTTACAAAATGGTTTAACAGTAAAACTGCTGGACTGGCACTATTTGACAGCCTAAAGGAAATTCATAATGCCTCAGAAATCTAAATAATAGATTTAACATCAAATTGAACAATCTTGTAATTTTAAAGTAAATTTTAGAGTAAATGGGTTTTGAGGCAAAATAAATTCCTAAAGAGCTACAGCTTGTGCTGTAAAACATATAAATAGGCCATATTTCAAGCTTAGGAAAACAGACTCTATTTTTATGAAAGCAGTTGCTAACAGAATCCGCACCAGTTTTATTTTTAAAATGTCTGGCTAAGAAAAGGCAGTCTTTGCTATTTCTCCATGAGGAAAACAGTGGGGCTTTATTCCCATCCAATGCCACAACAACCAGAATACTACCATAAGAAGATGTACAGCTTAGCCTAAGAAAAGATGACCAAGCCTGACCAAGAAAGGAGCTCACCAAGCCTGATATCCAAATGCCTACATCTCCAGCTGAATAATCGGTAAATTAATTTCAAAACCGCAGAGCTCTGCATAATCCTTATTTAATTTCTAAACCTTTAAATCCAAGCCAGCTAAATGTAACTCAAGTAACTAAATGTAATTAAATATTAAAATCCTTCCTTAATGTTAAAATAATAATGTTTCAAATTTATTTAAATTCATTCATTTCTTAAGTAATATAAATGACCTGCCTACTTTGTAATTTCTTTTCTATTAAGAAATGGATTTAATGTTTTCCTAATTTACATTATTTATCACTGCAGTTATTTCTATATTATCTCTTTTGACTATTTTAGTTTTCAAACATTTATTGTATTATATGCCAATGCCTCGAAAAAGTGAGCAATTATTAGTAAAGTTTAAAAAAGTTAATATTTCAAATATCTTCGCGTAATTATTTTCATAGCGTTATCTTTCCCACACACTGTTTTGAAATCCTATGCTGCAATAATGACTCTCTCTGCGCTCGTTATTATTATTAATTATTTATTGACCTAATTTATAATGTGGCTTGATTTAATCATGCAATCCTCAACCTTAAATTTATTTTGTAAAAAATATTAGACTAGTCTTGTGGGTGTTTAAAAGTATATTTTGTTTGTTATTTTATGTATTAAGTCCATTTAAATATACTTTTCTCTCCTTAGATAATAATTAAATGATAAATAGCAAATGGATTGAACAGGTTAAAGTAAAGATTATATAATTATCCCCTTGGGTAGCGTATATATATTGTAACAATATTTATCAATTAATATAAATATGTATTTGTAATTATTAAATTAATATAAAAGATATGTATTTGTAACTATAATTTGTAGCTATTTTAATATGTCACATTTGTAACCATAATAAATATTTAGATAGGGGAAATTATTAATTATTAGATATATGCCTATCCAATCTGTACCATTTGTAACTATATCAATTCATCATAGCATAGATAAAGAAATTATAGAATCACTATGCCACTTGAAAATATCAGCATTAAAGATTCTTGGTATTTATTTATATATTGGGGCAGTCATTTGAACAATAAAACATAATGGCCATTGTCATCTAATAAAAATAATATTAAATATAGCAACTGAATAAAAGTACCCACTGTGAGATTCCTGGAGTGCCTTATGCTTATCTCCAATACTAGGTTCTTCTAACAAAGAATCCTTTCTATTCTTCTTTCCAAATATATAAGACCATTCATGGTCATATGCACCCACGGGTGCTATTCATGACAACTTATAAAAAAATATATTTTATAAAACTAATATTATGAAGTTGGAAAGGGATGGTATCACTCTTTATTCAGTTTAGCTAAGTACATGTGTTTTCCCATGAACGCCACTAGATTGTTTTCAATCTAGATAAGTATCTATTTATAGTGTACTTGAGTTCAAACTCATTCAGTACATATTTATTACACATGACTTGGATGACTATTGAACAAAATGACATTCTTACATTTTATCTATATTGATAAAATTACAAGATCCCAATATTACCAAAGTTTATACTATAGATCAAAGATTCTTATAGACATTGCTAGCTCATTAGCGTATATTGATGAACAGACATGTATAATCCTATTAATGGCTTCCAAATAAGCATATGAAGACCATTATTGATATTGATGGCCATTTAACTAAATTATTTATCACAATAAAGGTAATAATGATGATGATGATAATAATATCATAATAATGATAATAATAGTGATATCACAATAATGATTATAATAGTGATGTCATAATAATGATTATAATAGTGATGATGATACCAGCCATGGCTTATCAATAAACTCACAACAATAAATTCATCTTTATAAATTTATAGGCATCTATTAAAATTATACTGGGATTTAATAATACTAATGGTGATGATTGATCATCATGAATCTCTTTGCATAATATTCAATTTTCTATAAACCCCTATTTACTAAAATATATTCATTACGCTAAACATTAAATTTAATGATTATAATTTATTAATGATGATTGATGGCGATCATAACTTTTATATAGTATTATTTGAAACATTTTTAACTAATAACATGATATCCATCTTTGATGAGGATGATCTAAATTCATGGACACAACACAATTTTAGCTTTCTATGTTGAACTATAATTATCCAAATTTGGTTAGTCTCAAGCATAATCCTTAAATACTTAAATATCAACATTCTAGTTTACCTATTATTTTGCGGAAGCTTAATATTTGCAAGTGATTGCTCAATATATACGAATGGTAATACTTAATAACTGCGAGCAATGATGATGAATTAAAATGATAGAATTAAGACAAAAAAAAAAAAACAACACAATATTCTTAATAATTACTCGGAAACCAATTAAGATATATAATTATATTTTATTAACACTACTACTCTTTCTTTCCTTCTTTAAAGTCAAATCGACAATTCAATAAATGGTTTATTACCATATCAATTCAATACAAAAATTAATATAAAAATTTATATAAGTATAAGCAAATAAATTTAATATATAGGTTTGTCATCTTTCTTGATATCTCCAAATAAGCTGACTTAAATCAATATTAGAAAAAAAAAATACATATTCTATAAATGCTTATTTAAGACTTTTCTTACTCATCATATCATAAAATAAATTTCAGGTGTAACTTGTATATGTCATTTCATTTCCATTCAAATGTAATGCCCTACTTTTCAATTTACCATTTTAAACTAATCATATATAACCTATTCTTTGATGTGTTTGGATAAGCAGTTACACATTCACGCATTCGGTAATGTTAACATATATGTTTAAAATGTATACCCAAAAATTACATATATAAAAATATCTTTTTCTTTTGCAACCTTATAGCGAAAGAAAATAAAATACATATATTAACTTTTAATATGCAACAAGATAAAATAAAAATAAAAAACATTATAAATGCATATATCTATAGGTTGCTCATTATCATTAACAACTGAAGAACAATTAAAAAAAAAACATTTCAACATTACAATATATAATAAAAAAAAAATAATGAAAAATTTAAGTTTAAAGATTTAAACTATGTTTGTGCTATGTTGTGAGATATTGCAAATAACTATAGATAAACAAGTCTTTAATGTTTCTGTATCAAAAAAGAAAATTGCTTTGACCAGTAAACTGAGGTTTACTTTTAATAAGCAAAAGAATAAAATCGGTTGAAGAAAGTTCATATTTACCCGTCTACTTTTTACTTCTTATTAATGTCCTGAATTTGAATTTTCAGATTGCTTTTCTTTGCTCACCAACAACAACAACAACAACAAAAAAAAAGAAAGTTATTGCAGATACTTTTAAGATAATGCTGAATCAATTGACTTTGCTTGTTTCTTCAATTCCATTATTATTCACTGTTGATTGGCTTCCTTCTACCATTTAAAAAAAAGTTATTATAAGTACTTTGAATAAGTAGGTACCGGTGGATTTGCTTGTCTCCTTCTTTTAAAAAAAATAATTGCTGTCGACACTTTAGATGATTGAGGTAAATTAACAAAATTTGATTTAAGGCTTCAAACTTGGTTCTACATGGCTGTTATAGATTTTCTTTTCCTCCTATTTCCTCTTCTCCATTCATTAGAAGGTAATGAGCTTTTAATAAGCCAGGAACTAGAAACAAAGCATTCCATATAGCTTGTGTGGTTGGCTTCAAAATCTATCATTTTGTTGGTTATTACTGGATACATGACTTCATAGATAGATCAGCGATTTTGACTCATTCTGTATTAACCAGGAAGCAGAAAAAATGGTTTAGCAATGCAGAGGCATTGTATTATGCATAACCAAATATGTTAATATCCTTTTTTTATATAATTATTACTAACTTCTAATGAATTCAATCTTGTTCCATTTCTCTCCTCTTCTTTAATATTGCTGGAAATTGCTTTATATAAACGCACATTTCATTTGCTCTTTTTTTTCAACTTTCAAGGAGTGAGAAAAAAAAAATTAAAGCGTTCACTCTCTTTTAAAAAAAAAATCATCAGAGCTTACATTTCTGCTTAAGAATAATAACAAGGAAGGACCGACTGAGTTGAGTCTCAAAATAATAATCATAATTTGAGTGACTCTCACTCTAAAAAAAATTAATGACTAACTCATCATCTCTTTAAAAAAATTTAAGACTAACTGATCATCTCTCTAAAAAAAATTATGACTGACCAATTAAAAAAATTGATTCAATCATTTATATCGCGAATTTCAATCAAAGAAAAAAAAACATCTGGAAATCTTTATCTTAAAAAAAATCAAAGCTTCACAAGTTTGACGTTGGTTACAATCAATAAAGACTTAAAATTGATCACTATCGTTATCTACATCAAAGCACCTCTTTTGTAAAAATAATCTTAAGATACAGATAACAACAAACCTGGAATCTATAGCCATCAGGAATAAGTGTAAAAGCATCTTTGTGTTTGTACAGATGTATTCATTGTGTCACACGTGTACATTTTTTTATCTCCTAATCTAACAATTTTACACCTTCTTTCACACTTTTCTGATTTACTCTATTTTAGCAAAATGAAAGTTAAATAAATTTAACACATATTATTTAATAAAAATATTATATAATAAATCATAAAAAGAACTGCTTATTCATAATAATAAATCTATACATATAAATCTCTGTATGTATAAAAGAATAAAAATTTTTTTTTTTTTTTTAAATAAATGTAGATATATATATATCTACATTTGCCTCACCCCCAAACAAAAAAAAAATTTTGAATATAAACAATTGCTTAGGTCATGAGTGCCATTGGTTTTAGGCTACGTACATTATATGTGCCTTTTACTCCTTCTGACGATTCTAGTACAAATGCATTTTCCCCCTTTCTTTCCTTGAGCATGAATGGCCCTTCATATATATTATAGAACTTTTTGAATGTATGCTTCTGCGGGTCGCTAACATGAGGAGTTTTAACAAGGACATGATCGCCTACTTTGAACTGAGTGGGTTTCTTTGGACCTTTAGCAATCCGTTTCTTAGCCATTCCTTGCAAGTTATTCCTTGCTCTTTCCACTAGGGTCTCTCTACTGATTTCTTCCTCCTTTATGCTGGGCAGTGGAGTCTTTATAAGGTTTGGTTCTCTCTTTCCATAATGTAGGTGAGTTGGGGCAAATTTTGTGGATTCATTTTGGGTGATATTAATATACCCAACCACTTTGCCTAATTGTTTAACCCAACTCTTATGATGGCCCTCCAAGTAAACCCTTAGCAATCTCCCTAACTCCCTCATGACTCTTTCACAGGGGTTAGATTGGGGGTTACGAATGGAACTTAGGACATGTTTAATCCCTTGGTGCTGTAACCATCGGTTCCACTCCTTGGAGAGAAAAGAGGTGGCATGGTCTGTTAGAATAGTTCTTGGTTTTCCCACTAAGGTAAATTGTGAACTTTCTAAATTTTTAATTGCCCCTCGTGCATTGGCTTTGTAGACAGGATATGCAGCAACAAATTTCGAGAAGACGTCGATATAGTAACCAAGATATACTTAAATCTCCTATCGGTGGCAAAGGCCCATAAAAATCTATAGCCAATAGATCATTAGGCTCATTAGGAATAATGGGTTGCAAGATCCCCATATGAGCGACTAGTATACTTGGATTTTAAACAAATTTCACAATACTTAAGACGTTGTAGTACTGAGGCATACATATTGGGCCAGTAGAATAGTCTCTTAATAACATATTCCACTTTTCTAGGTCCATAATGCCCATACAAGCAGTGAACATAATAGATTAATTTTCCCCTAATACTTGTGGGGATGTATATTCTCCATGAAGTCTCCTGATGTTCAACTGTTTGGTAATGCAATAAATCCTGTTTTATACAATATCTAATGATAGATTTATTTGTTATCATTTTATTAACTGCATCCCCTTTAATTTTTTTAGACAAATAGGCCATTATTGGCTGTAATTTAGGATCTTGGCTTTGTAACTGGGGTAATTGACTCAATTCTTTTTCCACAGAATCATCAACAACAAGGGTTATGGCTGCTATATATGCCTGGTCTAGATTTACATGTTGTGTTGGATTCTCACAGGATTTCTACTGAGAATATCTGCAACCACATTTTCTTTGCCTTTACAATATTGAATTTGGTAGTTGAATTGTTGCAGGAATAGGCTCCATCGGATCAGCCTTTCATTGTTTAAATAGCTCCTATTCAGGAACTCTAGCCTCCTGTGATCCGTTATTACGACAAATGTGGGATCCCACCAGGTACTGCTTAAGTTTCTGAAAGGCCCAAACCACTGCTAATGCTTCTTTTTCAGTTGTAGTATAATGTAATTCAGGCCCTCTCAGAAGACGACTAAGAAAGCAAAGTACCTGTGGTCTGTGATCTTGATCTAATTGGAATAAGATCACCCCCAGCCCATATCCACTGCTATCAGTTTGTATATAAAAGGTAGCTCGGAAAAGTTAGGATATCCTAATATGATTTGTTCAAGGAATTTAGTTTTAATGAGGTTCATTTCTGTGGAATGTTGCTCTGTCCATTTCCATCTAATGTCCTTTCTTAGTAATTGGGATAGATAAATGGTGTCATAAGCAAATTTTTATAAAAGCGATGGTAAAATTGCAGACACCAAAGAAGGATCTTAGCTGCTTTTTATTTTCTGGCTGTGGAAAGTTCCAGATTGCACTTATTTTATCAGGGTTTGGTTTTATTCCATCCACTCCCACCAGATGACCTAGAAATGGTATTTCCTGTACAGCAATAGTACTTTTGGTGAGATTAATTTTTATATTTTTCTCCTTACATTCAGTTAAAAAGGTATTTAGATGTTGGAGATGTTCTGCTGCATTGCTTGAGGCAATGACTATATCATCAACATATGTTGTGACGACATTTTTAACTTCCTCTGATAGTACTCTATCTAGGCATTGGATCAAGCCTGCGCTACTATTTATCAGACCAAAGGGCATCCTTTCAAACACATATGAATGACCCTCATGTCTAAATGCAGTATACTTTTGATCCTCTGGGTGCAGATAGATTTGCCAATAACTGGCAGTCAGATCAAAGGTACTGAAAATAGTTTTACCTCTGAATCTGATTAGCAACTCTTGTATAGTGGGAGGGATGTCCCTTTCTGGGATGGTTAATCGGTTTAAAAACCTTGCATCTAAGCATACTCTGACAGTGCTATCCTTCTTTCGGACAATAACCAAAGGGTTGTTATATGCAGATGGACATTTTTTATGACATTCCATTCCACCATTTTTTTAACTTGGGCATTGACTTTAGCCCTGTATTGGTAGGGGATGGGGTATATTTTACATTGATACGGTTCCGAATTCATTAATCGGATCCGATGCACATACCCTTAATAATGCCAGGTTTTCTGGAAAACACTTCCATGAACTTACAAAGAAGGTGAAACATTTTCCCTCCCAAATCAGGGTCTATACTCTCAATTCCTTTTAATTTATGTCTCACATCCTGCTGAGTGGAAGCCTCTTGGATTGAAGCAATGCTGGCTTGATAAAATGGTATTCCTCCTTCCAGGACTTCATCTCCACTCTGACATCTTATGTGCTTGTTATAAAAATCGATCACACTCCCATGCCTATTTAAAAAATCGGATCCTAATATAACTTCATATATAAGGCCTTGCATGATCAAGAAGGCATGTTCATATGAGTGAGATCCTATTTGTAGGGTAAACCATACTTGCTGGGTAAATAGCTTGGCCTTTTTGCCATTAGCTAATATAATAGCAGTTTGCTTCATAGGAAATTTGGGAATTTCCTCATCCTCCCTTAGCATTTTATGATACAGTGCCTCAGAGATTATTGACACCTGGCTCCCTGTGTCCACTAATGCCTTGGTTTCTATTCCTAAAATGACCAGTTTGATCTCTGGACAGCCACCTAAAGTATAACATGCTGGCAAAGGTTCACTGTCCAGATCATCACCTGTGTCCCAACCTAAATTCATTGTTAAAATATTGTCCTTGTTCCCCAAGTTAGCAATGGGCTCCCGCAGCAGGGAACATTCCGTCGAGGCCCGTTTTAGTTTGTTGGGTTAGCCTTAGTCATTATCTTTATAGACTTTTGCTGCACCTTATGTGGAGCATTATTACCAATTCCTGAGCAACTGGCTACTGGACTTCTATTTCTATTAATCATGGGTCTACTTTGCATTTGCTGATGGGAATTATTCCCAGGCCTACCTATGTGTGGTTTACTGGGTTTTGTTAGAAAGTGTCTGTCTAGCTGATTGTTTCCAACTCTCACACTGGAGACTTTATAATTATAGTTCTCCTTCCTCCTAGGATAACCTTCGGCCATATTTTCTGTGGCTCCTAGGGCATCTAACATATCTGCCACTCTCTCTAGGGAGTATACATCAGCAGCTATTAGGGCCTGCTCTACCTGTTTTGGGAAGTTCCTTCTGGTTATCCTAATGATTTGGGGCTCAGATAAGGGACATGCTGTAAGCATTTTTAAAGTAGCAGCCTGACTATGGAAGAACTGCTTATAAGTTCCTTCTCTAGGGGTATATTTTTGCTGACTAATTTTGTACTTAAGACTATCCTGTTTCTCTTCACTCCAGAATGTCTGAAGTAGCATACTCTTAAAGTCCCCATATGTTTCGGGTCTATAAAAGAGTGCACGCCACCAACTTTTTGCTGAGGCATGAAGGTGGTTGCTCGCGACTGCTAATTTTTCTCGGTCATTTAGTCGACTCAAAGAAAACAGTTCATCGAGATCATTCAAATATTCTATGGGATTTTCTCCATATTCACCCCTAAAAACTTTCACTTGTATATATTTAGCTATGTTGCTACTTCTTCCCTCATTTATTAAACTATCTTCCTCTTCCTCTGTCTTTCTGGGACCCTTTTGTATTATCTGCCCACTTTCTATTCCTATAGGATTATTCTTGTATATCTCGGGCCCTAAACTTTGTGGTATTCTACATGACCCACTACTTGAGGCTGCCTTAACTTGCATTTCTTTTATTTCTGTGAGTTTGTCTTCCATCATTATCAATAATTGATGGTTTAGGTCTTTTTCCTGGCAACGCAGGTATTCTTTGACTTCCTCCACTACCATTCTCTGCTGATTTTCCAGCTTTTCATTAAAGTCAACTTGATCCTTCTGGCTATTGACTTCTAATTCTATTACACTTTGTTTTAAGCTTTCTATTTCTTCTCTTGTGGTCCCTGTCATTTGCTCCCCTATACTCTGTACCTCTTTCTGTACTTTCTTTAGCTCATGATCTGATTTACCTTGCTTTTTTCCCAGATCTTTATATTCTACTTTTAACTGTTTCTGTACAGCAGCTACCTCTAATTTTAAAGTATTAATCTCACTGCTTACACTTTCTTTGAAATTATTCTGAGCTATTTTAAGGCTTTCATTTTTGTTGATCATTTTCTGATATCCTTCTTGTACAGCTACCAACTCTTCCTTTACAACACTAAAACTTTTCTCCCAACTTTCTTGACTTGTAAATTTATCGGCAAGTTCCTTATATCTTATGTCACATCTGTCATCAAACTCTTGCCATTTGTTTTTTAATTCTATTTCAATATTCTCAATTTTTTTAGATTGTTGACCTATATCTAGCTTCATTTCCTGAGCTTGTTGTTCTAGTTTATTATCTAGCCTTTGAGATTGTTCATCAAATTTCTGATTTATCTCTTGTGATTGTTGATCAAATTTATTATCAAATTTCTGATTTATTTCGTGTTTCATTTCCTTCATCTCTTGTGATTGTTGATCAAATTTATTATCAAATTTCTGATTTATTTCTTGTTTCATTTGGTTCATGCCCTCATTCATTTCCTTCAATTGTGCCATCACAATTTGCAACCACTCTGGAGGGCTTTGCTTCTCTACTTCCATTCCCTCAATAGTTAATTCCTTTTCTGGCTCCATCATAAATTTATAAAATATTTATATTACTTATTTCTGTTTGATTTAGTATATTCTGATTTATTCTGTTCTGATTTATTGTTCTGCTCCCTGATTTCCTATACATCCAGAGTCAAACACCTTTATCTTCCTCATATACCTTAAAATTTTCAACCACTCTTTCTCAGCCATAATTCTCCCCATCAATCTATCTATATCTTTAGTGCCTTTAATTAACTTAACCTCCATCATCACTCTTTTTCCTTTACCTATATATGATTGATAAAGCAGGAGGTCATAGTACTATTTAAAACATTTATTTAAGAAAAAGCTATCTCTGTATTGGTGTGTCCTTTTTATGCCATCATTTATCTAGTTTTTCATGCTTTTATAAAACTTAACTCTCTCTATGCCCTTTTTAATACACTAAGCAAAAAAGAAAAATTACTTATATAACATATGTGCTAGATTTATAACAGAGTTCATGTCTCAAGTCATTTATATTCTCATCTATCCTTCTAGAGATCTGACAGATATTGACAGCCAAAAGAATGATTAGCAATTCACAATCATGAGATAGACAAAAGAATTCAATCACTGCACTTAAAGCACACAATGCTCCATGAACACTCAGATGATCACCCCAATTCAATCACTCTAAGCTACTACAACCCATAATAGTTTATTGCAAACATTGTTGCATTGCCCTGCTTACTTCCAAGTCTTAGGGGCTTTAATTCGTCAAATACTGCCTTGCTTATTTTTAAAGTCTTAGAGGCAACAATTATATATCAGTAAAACAAAATACTGCCTTGCTCTCTCTGGAGTCTTAGAGGGGAAATATTATGTATCAGAAAAATTATGCCTTGCTCTCTCTGGAGTCTTAGAGGCGAAATCATGGCAGGCCTACTGTTAACTGCTTCATGATAAAACAACTGATATTATAATCTGGGTTGGAGCAGTGAATGAGATAAATCAATCACCAGTGGCATGAATACATCACATTCTCAAGGCAATGACAAAAATTCTCCATCCATCATCACAACCGTAACACAACCAACCAAACTCTAACAATCAAATATCCAATCCAACCTCCAAAACCATAAATTTTCTATAACACAAACTTTTCAAATATGAACAAAATTATTATTCCACACCTCAAGGCTATTAATATTTCTATGCTTATTTAATTGATAAGCAAAATATATATAAAAAAAAACAGTGTTATTAACTTTAACACATTATAAGTTGTGATATCATTATATTTTAAAAATTGAAACTAAGCTCTATAATGACTGTATTCATTTATCATCATCAAAAATGCAATAACAGTAATCATCATCATCTAAACATCAGGCCAAAATATTTGTATACACTAATAATAAAAAAAATTGCACAGAAAAAAAAAAATCTTTTTTTTTTTTTTTTTTTTTAAACTATACATCTGTCATCATTATATACTACCCATCTCTCATGTATGTGGGGTATTTCGAGCCATTATTTGGCTTATTTCGAGCCCTAGTTGGCGCGCCATTTGTAACAATATTTATCAATTAATATAAATATGTATTTGTAATTATTAAATTAATATAAAAGATATGTATTTGTAACTATAATTTGTAGCTATTTTAATATGTCACATTTGTAACCATAATAAATATTTAGATAGGGGAAATTATTAATTATTAGATATATGCCTATCCAATCTGTACCATTTGTAACTATATCAATTCATCATAGCATAGATAAAGAAATTATAGAATCACTATGCCACTTGAAAATATCAGCATTAAAGATTCTTGGTATTTATTTATATATTGGGGCAGTCATTTGAACAATAAAACATACTGGCCATTGTCATCTAATAAAAATAATATTAAATATAGCAACTGAATAAAAGTACCCACTGTGAGATTCCTGGAGTGCCTTATGCTTATCTCCAATACTAGGTTCTTCTAACAAAGAATCCTTTCTATTCTTCTTTCCAAATATATAAGACCATTCATGGTCATATGCACACACGGGTGCTATTCATGACAACTTATAAAAAAATATATTTTATAAAACTAATATTATGAAGTTGGAAAGGGATGGTATCACTCTTTATTCAGTTTAGCTAAGTACATGTGTTTTCCCATGAGCGCCACTAGATTGTTTTCAATCTAGATAAGTATCTATTTATAGTGTACTTGAGTTCAAACTCATTCAGTACATATTTATTACACATGATTTGGATGACTATTGAACAAAATGACATTCTTACATTTTATCTATATTGATAAAATTACAAGATCCCAATATTACCAAAGTTTATACTATAGATCAAAGATTCTTATAGACATTGCTAGCTCATTAGCGTATATTGATGAACAGACATGTATAATCCTATTAATGGCTTCCAAATAAGCATATGAAGACCATTATTGATATTGATGGCCATTTAACTAAATTATTTATCACAATAAAGGTAATAATGATAATGATGATAATAATATCATAATAATGATAATAATAGTGATATCACAATAATGATTATAATAGTGATGTCATAATAATGATTATAATAGTGATGATGATACCAGCCATGGCTTATCAATAAACTCACAACAATAAATTCATCTTTATAAATTTATAGGCATCTATTAAAATTATCCTATTTCATACTGGGATTTAATAATACTAATGGTGATGATTGATCATCATGAATCTCTTTGCATAATATTCAATTTTCTATAAACCCCTATTTACTAAAATATATTCATTACGCTAAACATTAAATTTAATGATTATAATTTATTAATGATGATTGATGGCGATCATAACTTTTATATAGTATTATTTGAAACATTTTTAACTAATAACATGATATCCATCTTTGATGAGGATGATCTAAATTCATGGACACAACACAATTTTAGCTTTCTATGTTGAACTATAATTATCCAAATTTGGTTAGTCTCAAGCATAATCCTTAAATACTTAAATATCAACATTCTAGTTTACCTATTATTTTGCGGAAGCTTAATATTTGCAAGTGATTGCTCAATATATACGAATGGTAATACTTAATAACTGCGAGCAATGATGATGAATTAAAATGATAGAATTAAGACAAAAAAAAAACAAAAAAACACAATATTCTTAATAATTACTCGGAAACCAATTAAGATATATAATTATATTTTATTAACACTACTGCTCTTTCTTTCCTTCTTTAAAGTCAAATCGACAATTCAATAAATGGTTTATTACCATATCAATTCAATACAAAAATTAATATAAAAATTTATATAAGTATAAGCAAATAAATTTAATATATAGGTTTGTCATCTTTCTTGATATCTCCAAATAAGCTGACTTAAATCAATATTAGAAAAAAAAATACATATTCTATAAATGCTTATTTAAGACTTTTCTTACTCATCATATCATAAAATAAATTTCAGGTGTAACTTGTATATGTCATTTCATTTCCATTCAAATGTAATGCCCTACTTTTCAATTTACCATTTTAAACTAATCATATATAACCTATTCTTTGATGTGTTTGGATAAGCAGTTACACATTCACGCATTCGGTAATGTTAACATATATGTTTAAAATGTATACCCAAAAATTACATATATAAAAATATCTTTTTCTTTTGCAACCTTATAGCGAAAGAAAATAAAATACATATATTAACTTTTAATATGCAACAAGATAAAATAAAAATAAAAAACATTATAAATGCATATATCTATAGGTTGCTCATTATCATTAACAACTGAAGAACAATTAAAAAAAAAAACATTTCAACATTACAATATATAATAAAAAAAAAATAATGAAAAATTTAAGTTTAAAGATTTAAACTATGTTTGTGCTATGTTGTGAGATATTGCAAATAACTATAGATAAACAAGTCTTTAATGTTTCTGTATCAAAAAAAGAAAATTGCTTTGACCAGTAAATTAAGGTTTACTTTTAATAAGTAAAAGAATAAAATCGGTTAAAGAAAGTTCATATTTACCCGTCTACTTTTTACTTCTTATTAATGTCCTGAATTTGAATTTTCAGATTGCTTTTCTTTGCTCACCAACAACAACAACAACAACAAAAAAAAAAGAAAGTTATTGCAGATACTTTTAAGATAATGCTGAATCAATTGACTTTGCTTGTTTCTTCAATTCCATTATTATTCACTGTTGATTGGCTTCCTTCTACCATTTAAAAAAAAAAGTTATTATAAGTACTTTGAATAAGTAGGTACCGGTGGATTTGCTTGTCTCCTTCTTTTAAAAAAAATAATTGCTGTCGACACTTTAGATGATTGAGGTAAATTAACAAAATTTGATTTATGGCTTCAAACTTGGTTCTACATGGCTGTTATAGATTTTCTTTTCCTCCTATTTCCTCTTCTCCATTCATTAGAAGGTAATGAGCTTTTAATAAGCCAGGAACTAGAAACAAAGCATTCCATATAGCTTGTGTGGTTGGCTTCAAAATCTATCATTTTGTTGGTTATTACTGGATACATGACTTCATAGATAGATCAGCGATTTTGACTCATTCTGTATTAACCAGGAAGCAGAAAAAATGGTTTAGCAATGCAGAGGCATTGTATTATGCATAACCAAATATGTTAATATCCTTTTTTTATATAATTATTACTAACTTCTAATGAATTCAATCTTGTTCCATTTCTCTCCTCTTCTTTAATATTGCTGTAAATTGCTTTATATAAACGCACATTTCATTTGCTCTTTTTTTTCAACTTTCAAGGAGTGAGAAAAAAAAAAATTAAAGCGTTCACTCTCTTTTAAAAAAAAAAATCATCAGAGCTTACATTTCTGCTTAAGAATAATAACAAGGAAGGACCGACTGAGTTGAGTCTCAAAATAATAATCATAATTTGAGTGACTCTCACTCTAAAAAAAATTAATGACTAACTCATCATCTCTTTAAAAAAATTTAAGACTAACTGATCATCTCTCTAAAAAAAATTATGACTGACCGATTAAAAAAATTGTTTCAATCATTTATATCGCGAATTTCAATCAAAGAAAAAAAAACATCTGGAAATCTTTATCTTAAAAAAAATCAAAGCTTCACAAGTTTGACGTTGGTTACAATCAATAAAGACTTAAAATTGATCACTATCGTTATCTACATCAAAGCACCTCTTTTGTAAAAATAATCTTAAGATACAGATAACAACAAACCTGGAATCTATAGCCATCAGGAATAAGTGTAAAAGCATCTTTGTGTTTGTACAGATGTATTCATTGTGTCACACGTGTACATTTTTTTATCTCCTAATCTAACAATTTTACACCTTCTTTCACACTTTTCTGATTTACTCTATTTTAGCAAAATGAAAGTTAAATAAATTTAACACATATTATTTAATAAAAATATTATATAATAAATCATAAAAAGAACTGCTTATTCATAATAATAAATCTATACATATAAATCTCTGTATGTATAAAAGAATAAAAAAAAATTTTTTTTTTTTTTAAATAAATGAATACTATATATATATATCTACAATATATATGTTATAAAGCTACGTAAGAGTTGGCTCCTGTTGATTAAGCTATCATCCTATTACATATAATATTAAATATGTAACACTTCTATTGCTTGGTGGATGAGATTCTTTATTCAAATATTTCATGTTTTGCTGCCTATTTCTCATATTAAGATGGAGCCACGATTAAGCCAGCATATCATCCTTTATAGGGTAAGGCATTAGCGAACCCTGAGTTTAAGGTCAGGCAGCAAGTAAGTCACTCCACCATTTTGAACAAGATGTTCCCTTTTTTTCAAGCAGCATGACATTCGATCCCAGGGTACTGGCATTTGTTGTAAGAACCCTTGATTCACTAATCTATCCGCAGGGTGACTTTTATTATTATTTGCTTGTGCTATAGCACGTTGGAAAATCTGGAGCAGCCACCTCTCATAATATAATATTCAGCATTAGACTGAAACTAATTCTTAAAAGCCAAGTTCAATCTAGATCATTTGAGCCGGTTTATATGCTCATCCTTTTAGATATAATATGTTGTTAATAATAAAATGTATATAACTTGTTAATCAAGGTCTAGTATAATTACTTATAAATAACAGCGACAATTCTAATGATAGGTATTGGCATAATAGACATAACGTAGTGATTATTTATATGTCTCTATAATTGATCCTTAAGACGAGAGCAAGTTAACCCTCATCTCATGTAATGCTTTATTAATTAATTATATAAACATCTCCATAATTAATCTGTAAGAGGAGAGTGATTAAACCCTCTTCTCATTTACTATAATGCCTGCATGCATGTAATATGCTAATTATATATATATTGTCATTCTTTATTTATCAATTATAAATAAATATATAGTTAAATTAATTCGTTTTATTCTCTGTCTCGTTATTCATTTAATCCAATTCAACCCTAATTATTTATAAATATGTATTTCAGAATCTATGCATTAATAAGAAGATCATAATTAGTTAATTATATAATATATTTAGTCAATTTAATAAGTTCACTTTAACCAGAGCTTCATGTTTATCCCTGACCTATGCCAGTCGCGAAAAAAGATCATGCGAAGATACTCTCAAGCATGTCATCTGTAGGGTATTGAGTCTTGGAGCACAGGTGAATGAGTTGAAGCATGGTCAATTTAGAGATTTCACCATCTCATATTGGGCAGCTTTGGTCTCTTTGCCTGGACTCTTAACTCTGTTATGTGAATGTATAAACTTGACTGTAACAATGTAAAAATAATTAAAAACAGACCTTTGAGTTAAGATCTTGATTAAAAAATAGATTGAAGTGTGATAAACATTAAAAACTGTGGAAAACAATGAGAAAGAAAAATGTATATAAAGAGCGACTTGGCTGTTTTTCTTCGGTCGGGGGTTTGTGATATACAGTTCGCATTGCTATTAGTTTGGGTTCTTTCTAAAGAATGTAGAATATTCGGAAATTGTAAACGTAGTAGTAAGCCAATCAAATACTCCTGTGGATAACATTAATGCAGAAGCCACATAAGCCATAGGAGTGTCTGATAGGGCTTCATGCTCCAATCCCTCAACTATCCCACCTGAATTAATACCTGGAACCAATGCCGAGACTGTGAAGTAGAAGCTGCTGCAAACTCACTCTTTCTCTCTCTCTTCCATTGTTCAACAGAAAATTGAAAGGAAAACCATGGAACCATCGATGGAACCAAAAAGCCAAACAGTTGGAAACTGACAATCATGAAAACCTAGGTAAAGGTACTTTAAATAACTAAATATATTTTGATCAGTGTCTATAGACACTTTATTTTAATGAAATGAACTTTAATTAACTAAGGACTATAAAATTTAGCCTGACTAATTACTTATATGTTTTTTATATGTAAATTTCAATATTATTGTTATATTATGAATGTGTGTGTTTGAATAAATATTGAAAATGCACTGGACACTGAGACAGAGTGTGAGTTAATTATGGAATATTTCAAGCACCGGATTATGTACCTGTCATCCGAAGCATGCTGACAATAACCTATGGTTGAATGATGCCTGAGATTGATCCTCAAAACAAATAAAATGCTTTGGAGGGCAGGGATTTGAATCCAGCAGTTGAGGTGGGCCACGGTCATTAAATATGGTCAGGTTATGCTTTGTATAGCTCGATTTGGCCATGGGTATCATTGATGGATCTGCTATCAATGCTATTCTACTTCTCTGCTTGAAGGTCCGGTCCATCTCCAAAGTGTTAAAAGGTTATATGTTTAAAAAGTATTTAAACCTAATAAAGGTAAAGCTCTTTACGAACCTGGTATATGGAATATTTATATTTATTGTTTTTGATGTATTTTTTTAGTTGTGCATTGATAAAGACTATAAAATAATATAGTTAAAACATTGGAATAAATTGTGGTACATTATAATAGTTCATATTACAATACATCAAGATTTATAAAGAAATTTGTGTGTGGTTTGTATATATATTTAAATCTGATTTTAGTATATACATTTAATTCTTGACAGATAAAAAAAAATTTTTTTTTTTTTTTAAATCATTATAAAAGTATTCCAGTATTAAAATTAATATTATAGTGAGTAATAAAAACAAACATCTCTAAAGGTTTTCTAATTAAACATAGAATTGATCACAACCAATATGTTTAACTTATGTGAATTAATATTACTATAATGATTATTTATTAAAATGTGACTATTTTTATATATATAACATTTTCAGTAGCATCATTCAAATTATTGAAAAGTCTATTTATTAGTGTTTTCCTGAAGGTTTGTGATGGTCTCCTAGTTGTATTTTTATATTGGACTATTTCCATCATCTAATATGCATATAGAATGTCTTTAGAAAAATTTGACTTTATTTAAATATTCCAAATACATTCAACTGTTAGTAATAGCACATCAAACAGGTTGACTATACATAATGTATGGAAACCACTAATCAACTTTGCTCTTAGGAAAAATTGGGGAAATCAGGAGGAATCTCATAGATAAGTATATGAAATTTCTACTAACTAATGCCTTTGGCAGTATGGCTTAGGTAGTTAGTGTTACCTTAAAATTCAATAAGAAGGATTCTAAGAATCCAAGTTCGAATCCCATGCTAGTACTATCACTGGTCAGTTCAGCAACACCTGAAGAAGAGGCGGAGAATAATACCTCTCGAAATGTTGTACATATACTAACCTGTTTGATGTGCTATTACTAACAGTTGAATGTATTTTGAATATTTAAATAGTTAAATTTTTCTAAAAAATGATGGAAATAGTCCATATAAAAATACAATCTGTATTTATTAAATTGCATAAATAGTATTTATGTAATTTAAATTTAAGTATATAGATTCCATATAGCTTTAAATTATTTGTAAATATTTAATAATTATTTATTCATATTAATATATAAACGCAATTTCACTTCAAACTATATATCTTACCCTAACAATTTCTGGTTCCAAACCACCATTTAAATAAACCCAGTGAACCGTTGGTACGAACCCAAAAATTCCAATTATACAAAAAAGTAATGCTCTACGATTATTCCAAATTGGAGATGTTAAATGTTCCGGCTGAATCAATATGTAGAGAGTTACTCCTGACAGAATACTAATATTTATTAAATAAAACAACCACCATATCTGAAAATAAATTAAAAACAAAAATAAAAATACTATTCAAATTTTTTTTTGCATTATTTCATTAATTAAAAAAAATAAAAATAAACATACTCAAACAACTATAATTTCAAGAATAATTTTTTTTTGTTGATAACTTTCATTTTAAAAATCTATTATTCTTAACTTGTCAGCTATCATTATATAATAATTATTATTAAATTAATTTACATAAAAATAAACTACAATTTCTTATATTCTTCTAGCTGTACCATATATTACCACACTGCCTGCTTACACAATTATTATTAAATCTATTTAGATGAAAATAAATTATAATTTCTTATAATGCTTTAACTGTATTGCCAACTATAATAACTTATAAAAAATAATTTCTTTCAGAATGCTCAAATAAGTCATCTTGTAGTTACTTCGATTTAATAGATTTACATTTAAATGATATTATTTAGATCTATTAATAGCAATATATAAAACAAGTCACTTGCACCTTCTTCTTTATAAATCTTCATTTATTATATGAAGTATTATAAATTACAATAATACTCCGACATTTCAACTATAATCTTTTATAAATCTTTCTCAAGGAACAACTAAAAAATACATAAATAAAATAATAAATATAAATACAAATATTCCATAATAATCCAATACATATAACAAATATAAATTCCCACAAACAATTTTAAATCTCTATCATATTCGTTTCTTAAATACCTTTCTTAAAATAATCCCCTTTTGCTTTATAGGTGCATATTTAGAACTCAAGAAATAGCGTAATTAGAGATACAATAAATGATAAGCATTACCGGATTTATATGCATATATTTAGAACTCAAGAAATAGTGTAATTAGAGATAAAATAAATGCTAAGCATTACTGGATTCCAATGATTCTATTTTAAAATCTTTATGTTTAAATTGATACATATGTTCGTAAACTTCAGAATTTTTGTCATTTAAATTCTACAGTTTATGAACATATGTATCAATTTAAACAACGATTTTAAAATAGAATTACTGGAATATATTAGATCATATTATAAAAGAATTATAAGAGGGTATTTCTATACATGAAATGAAACCTTTAATGAAGAGGTTAAATGAAAAAATAAAATAATAGTTTGATTTAATTAATGTGGAATTTGCAATTAAATAATTATAAAGGGATTATTTTAAGAAAGTTATTTAACAAATGAATATAATAGAAATTTAATATTGTTTATGAGAAGAGATTTAAGATAATAATAATTTGTAATTGTTATATGTATTGGATTATTGTGGAATATTGGTATTTATATTTATTATTTTATTTATGTATTTTTTAGTTATTCCTTGAGAAAGACTATAGAAAATATAGTTGAAACAGAATATTATTGTAATTTATAATTGTTCACATAATAAATCAAGGTGACTTGTTTTATATATAGAAATTAATGGGCTATTTTTAAAATAGAAGACTGTATTTTGTTTGTTATTACTTTATTTGGATTACCTATTAATAGCTAATGGATGTAATGTGGACAAATATGGCAACATAAAAATTAAATATTCCTAGAAGTAAAAGTAAACAATGCTCCAGAAACATTCTATGATTGAATTACTGTATATTTCAGACTTTTTAATTACTAAGAGACTGAAGCACATGTCCATTACCCATAAACAAATAAATAGAATGGTTATTTGAAACTACTTACAAAAAATTATTGGACAGCATATATTTCTTTTTAACCATTTTTGAATATTTCAAATTGTGTTTTTCAGAATAAATAAATCGCATATTTATTCATTTCTAAATAAAACAAACCAAAGATTAATGGGTTAGCTCAAGTTCAATTTCCATGAACATTTTCTTCTCCCAACATTAAATTGTGATACATTTTTCAGAGTTCTTTTTTGTTTATCTTAGAAGTAAATCATTTTCTTTATTGTTTCATTCACAAATAAAGCAGAGCAGAGATGGTCAACAACAGCTTTTCATGAAGATTTATTAGTCATCTTGAAAATGGGATTCACAAATAACTATAAGATAATTAATATGAGTTCTTAAACAAGGCAAAACTCTCCATACAGTAGTGCCACCCTGTGCCAACCAGAATAATCAATGTATTCCAGAAAGGCTTGTGCATAAAATGCCTATCTAGTGCCTACTCATCCAATATCCCCAGACTAGTTTCTGGCTTGTGGCCTTTGTCAGTGAAGAGCTTTAGATCTGAGAGCACTGCACCTAGATCTTAGGGATGGTAATCATGTGATGCTTAATAAGAGTTCTTGTTTTATCTTTTATTTTAGCAGCAATAACCTTTTATTTTAAATTAGAATGCTAAATATGTATTCTATAAATATATTTAACTCGGATAAACTGGGAAACAATTTATTTAAATATATTTCAGTGATCTGCGTGATAGAAAAAAAATTCATAAAAATATAAAATTATATTTCAGAATGTTATAAGTGATTATTAATAGCAATCACTACTTTAAAGAATAATAATTGAATGGCTTTATTGCTCAAAAATTCATAAAAAGATTAAGCGCCCAAAATCACAGAACTGGGCAAAATCATAGATCTTAAGCTCCAGAGTTTGAATTTCTATCATTGCATCTTTATTATTCTATAAAGTAACTATAAAGTTTATAGCTTGACATATTTCTTGAATTGATTTCTTTTTGTTTTTTTAGAATATTTTCCATGTTTAGTATCATCATCATCATCAACCATTATCAATCCACTGCAAGATGAAGGTCTCTCCAAGTCCAATCCATCTTTTCCGATCTTTAGCTTCTCTTCTCCACATCACCCCTGCACACTTTCTTATTTCATCCAATCCATCTCACATGTGATCTCTTTCTGGGTCTTTTACAATCTCTTGGAATCCAGTTTAAGATTTCAATTGTCCATCTACTATCATCTCTTCTAGCAATATGTCCAGCCCAACTCCATTTCAATCTTTTAATTTTTTCAATGAGGTCAGTAACACCTGTTTGTTCTCTTACCCATACATTGCCTTTTCGATCTTTTCTTGTTACTCCCAACATGCATCTCTCCATACTTTTTTGAGTAATCTGAAGTCTCTGTATTGCTCTTCTATTAAGTGTCCAAGTCTCAGATCCATAAGTAAGAATTGGTAAAACACATTTGTTAAAAACCTTCCTTTTAGTATCAAGTTATTTCTACCAAAAGCACTCCAACCAAGTTTAATTCTATGATTAATTTTCTCCATTATGTTTCCATCTGTATTAATAATCTGACCAAGGTATTTGTAACTGTTAACTTCTTCTAATTCATCATAATCAATCTTTATTTTCCTATTTTGAGCAAATCGATTAAACATTACTTTAGTCTTTTTAACATTTATCTTTAGCCCTACTTTCATCTGATAACTCCTGCAATATTTCCTGCAGCTCTGAAGCATTATTTGCAAAAACAACTATATCATCTGCAAAATCTAAATGACTTAAATAATCTCCATTTACTTTCCTCCTTTAGTTTCCATTTTAATCCACAAAATACTTCTTGCAGTACTGCTGTAAAAAGTTTTGGAGTCACCTTGTCTTACTCCCTTACATATAAATTATAACAGTGATAAGATATTTATAAAACTATAACAAACCATAGAAGTACTTTCAATTAACTGCGTTTAAATAAATTTATAATTAACCTTCTTTAATAGAAAATATTTAAACTAAAATATAGTGGAAGTAAACATCATTACATCATATCCCAAGATTCTCGAATTTTAACGTTAGTAAATTGTCAATTAATAGCACACATCTTATTTCTATTTATAAAAATTGCCTCCTTAATTTTTTTTTTTTATTGCAGCTTCCTCCTCATGAAGAATCTTAGCATTTTTTCATGATCACAGAAAACAGAATAGAATAGAGCTATTACATATCTCGATTTGTATGTTGCAAGAGATGATTATTTATTAAGTTATAAATTGGTATTCAAACCATCATAAGAAAGAGGCTAAACACATTGTATGTCAAAAGTACCAATTATGCATAAGACGGCAAGTCTTACATCATTTTTATTTTGCAATGGAAAATAATGTCTTCCAGTAATTTCACCTGCTATAATAATATCATCTATGTGATTCATGTGAGGTTGTTGTTTCAAAACTTAAAAAAAAAAGAGATTAAAATTTTCCACAATTGAAAAACACTCTTAGCTTTATGGATGGCTGGTTATTGATTGGAGAAGTGTTAAAAGTTTTTTTTGTAAATAAAAAATTAAAGTTTTTATTTTTATCTATGTGCTTCACAAAAAAAAATTGTTCTCATATTTCAGGAAAATATGAAAACAATACTCTATCATACTTGGCTTGAATAAAATAAAACAAATCATTTAAATTTAAATATTTGAACAGAGTAAATTATAATAAACTATCTTGAACAAACTGCATCTTTTTTTTTTTTTGCTTTATTTATTAAAATTCCCAGTAACCACTTGAAGTTTATTAGAAATGCACAGAACTGAATAATAAAGATCTATCTTCTAAATAAAACTTTGTTAATTGTAGAATTTACTATTTTTAGATTTGTCATTGCAAATAATGAAAAAACATATAATAACTCAAAAGCTTGGAAAAATCATCCTTAAATTATAAAAGTGAAAATTCCACTGATAAAATGCTGCATGACTTATTCAAAAGCAGACATCAACTATTAATAAATCTTGGAAGTAGGGATCCCATGTGTTTTAACTATAGAAGACCAGAAAATAATTTATTGGGTGAGAAATGATGCTATCTACCGCTTCAGTTATTAAAAAGAAGCTGACCAACATTTTTACTGCTCCCACAACAAATTACTAAATTCTACCCCAACTTTAGCAATCTATTTCTCAAACTAACTGCATGGGTAAAATTTTCAAACAACTAAATTTTGCACCAACTTTGGTGGAGTCCCAGATTATCTCATTAGTTAATAAAACCATTAAAAATAACTAATCGCATTAGACGATTAGTAGTAATCATAAATCTTCTAAAGTATTGAAAGTCTTTCCCTGTTCAAAATCATTCAAATTTATCATTAAAAAAAATCAATTTTCACTATCTATAGCCAAATAACTTAGATGCATCCCTTAATGAATCTGTATATATTGAACTAATCTCTAAAGATGCACCGTCTGATAGTTCTAAGAGAAAAAAAAAACATCTTTAAAAATAAAACACTTTTAATATTTAAGGAATTGATGAAAAAAAATTGAAATAACAAGTCATCAATAATTTGGAACTTATTAAATAAATATTAAATATGAAAAGTAACTATTTTTATTAACAGTGTGAAAATAGAACAAAAAAAAACTTACAATTTTTCAAAATAGTAATGAATTTATTGCTTTTTCATTTTTTTTTTTCAATTATATCAAGCTACTGGATATTCAATAGTGGTATAGAAAATGATGCCTCATGCAAAAAACCAAATCAACTAATTGCTAAAAAATATATCTGGAATCCCTCTTTACATTCATTTGATATAGAGTCTTGACTTAGTTTGTTCAGAATTACATGCAACATTTAAGACAAAAACATACACTTTTATCGCACAAAATCATTTCAAATAACAATATCACCAGTTAGTCCCTTCACAGAATTTGCTTTATCTTGTTAATTCTATAATAACAAACAGCTACGGTCTATAGAAATCTACTAGATTAGATTAGCATATGTATTCATGTAAATATTTATTTCAGAGTATTAATTTGTTAGTTTTAAAATGTGATTTCATAGTTTAAACCTCTAATCTTCTTTTCAAATAATTAATGTTCTTTATTTTAACTTAAATTTGTGATATTCATAAATATATTCAAGAACGTGGAAGAATATGCTTTACCTTTTTAGAGTTGGGCATTCTGCAAGAAGTTTCACTTATGTTTTTGCAAAGGTTTACAAATTTGAAATATAATACATATATTGGAGATCATTTATCTTTTTCACATGTGTGTAGTCATGTCTATTGGTTGTATGAAATAGATTGGATAGCTGAAGGGAGCTTGAACGTCTGGGTTCAAATCCCTATAACTACATCTAAACTCCAGGGATATAAAGTATACCTGTATTTAAATTTTACTTGTAGAATGCTTCAGCATTAATATGTTTCCTAAAAATAATATGGTTAATTGTAATCAATAATCAAAAATATATTTTAAAAAGTAAAAAATACGTTTTCTTCAGTTTTCTTTCACAGCATTCTTAATATTATGTGATCAAAAATAAATCATATGAAACTCATGTTTAGAAATGTTCTTAGTTATATTTACATAAATAAATATATATTGTGAGGGTGACTTACAATCATACCCACACCAACCTTTAACTACTTGTGATGTTAGATTATATTTAGTCAAGGTTATGTCTGACTAGACTAATAACTTTTGTCAGCATATTAAATACATGCTTCAATTTACTGCTTATAGTAATGATTAAAGGTCAAATACTTTGCCAAGTAATTTAGTAAAAGAATGAGGGAATAATGCCTACATAATTTCTTGGCTGATTATCATGATATTATCTAGACAACAATAGACATATGTAGCAATTAAAAAGGAAATGAAAGATTTCATACACTAAGTAGCGGAAACCACACCAACTATAAAAGCCAATGCAATTCTAACCTTTTCTTTTTTAAAATTATATGTTTGCTATAGGAGATAAACATCTTTTAAACAAGAGGTTTCGAACACCATGCAAGATGGATACTTTCATTCGAATATGTTAACTTTATAAGTGTAATTTTAACGCAAGACTAGAAAAAGCAAAAAGGACTTTTAATATAAATAAAATAAGCAAATTAATTCGAGCAAAAGAATAAATTTCTAGAAAAGTGTTTTAAACTTCCAAAAGAAAAGGAGAGAAATTAAAGCAAAACATCTAATTAAATGTGAATCCAGAAAAAGAAGTATATACATAGCCAGCATAGCAAATGATAGAATAATTCTATTTTATTGCGTATAAACTTTCTTCTTTTTTTTTTAACTGCGAACTGTAATTAATTTAAAATTTATATATATTGAATTAATACAATGTGATCTGGCTAAAGGAGTCAATTCTTGTGGGTGGGATCATTGCTCTTCTAACCATGAGAGTTTAATATGTATAGTGTCTACTTTTAAAATGCCTAATAGACTATCTTTCGTACAGTATGCAATGCTTGTGCAAGGATCAGAAAAAACCAGAAGACGGCCAATGTTTTGTTTGAAATGCACCATTCAGAATCGGTGATGAGCAGTATATATTTGTGAGGAGAGAAGCTGCTCAAAATGTCTGAACTGTAATTTATGAAGGACCATGTCGAGTCACGACTGATTTAATCAATTCAATGAAATTATCTTTTGTTACTGTTATGATTTTTTATTTTTAAACACCTATGTATGTACTGTTTTTTTTTTTTATTAGTTATAACTGTTTTATATTGAATACAAAAAATTAAAACACTTCTAAATTTTATAATATAATCATGTGCTACAGGGTGATTTGCCCATTTTAAATACTAAAATAAAATGAATAAAAATTTTATAAATATGAAAAATAATTTGTCATAAAATAATGTTTTTTGTATGGCTGAGACAATTAAAAAAATACACCAAGTATTCAGTAAAATAACAGTGGATATATATTCAGGTTATTCAAGCTAATTATCACAATATTTGTGCTGTTAATGGTATAAGTAACTTAAATGGTGAAATGGCTAGTAAGAAAAGAACTTAATAAATTGAAACAGGATGACATATAGGATGATTTGATCAGGCTGCACAAAACAATCAGCATGGACACATTGCAGTACTATATGTTCAGGAATGATATATATACATAATGATGTCATTACCTGCCACACCTATTGACCTAACTATAATTTATGATAAGCACACTAAAGGGCATGACAAATTGCAAAACCCATTGCTGATAATGTAGACTTCACAATAGTAATATTTCTGGTTCATCATATAGATATAGCTTATGATACCTGAGATTATTAAAATATTTATTAATCTGGGGCTGGTCATATGCCACTAGCAACCCAGGCTTGAATTTATATCCACTTAGTAGTTATGCCATCAGCATCAAACCATAATGAGATGTTCATGACAGTCGCTTATGAGTTTGCAATTTATATTTTAAATTTCTGATAAATTGCTGAAATGCTTAAATGAAAAGTGAACACAGGCAAAAATGTATAACACTGAACAACATTTTTATTCCACATAATGGCAATCATTTAACATACCTGCCCACTCTCTCAAACAATATATTTTATCCTAAGATGAATAAAATAACCATAAATAAAGCATGGACATAAACTTTCTAGATAATAATATTCAATAAACTACACTATCCGTTTTTTTTTTTTAAAAAAAAATGATATTAATCCAGATACCTCATCAACGTCTAACTAATACAATTAAATAATAATAAATAATATATTATAAACAAATGTAAATCGTACTCTGAGAAAAACAAATATGTATTATTTCAGAGTAAGTAGATTAGTATCAACTATAAACAAAATAGTTAAATAAATATTAATTGCTAAGAAAAGTACAGAAGAAAGAAAAAATATAAATATAAAAAGATCTTTCTTCAGTTTGTTCATTTTGCCAGTAAAAATAAAAAAACATATATATAAAAAAATATTCCAATGTTTATTCAGCTATAACTATTGATGACTCATTTTATAATCCTTAAGGTTATTTATCTGTTTCCTTTTTGTCAATGAAGCAGTTTCAATTTAGTTCATTACTTAATCCTAAGTACATCTTGACATGGCTGGAAATACCCAAATTAATCCATTAAAATTATTATAATAATTTTTCACTAGTCAGTAAATCAGTTTATTGGTCATAGTTTTGGCTTGCTTGATTGACAGACATCAGTAGATTTTCTCCTCTTCATTCTTGTAGGGTGGATAGATAGATAAAGCTATGGTGTGGTGATAGTGACTTCTCTCTTATAAATCAGATAAACTAAATAACACAAGTATTCAAAATGCAATGATCATCTTTCTTTCCAAATCAAAGCTGTTTTTCAA
Organism: Epiperipatus broadwayi; assembly: GCA_028023455.1. NCBI lineage: Eukaryota > Metazoa > Onychophora > Udeonychophora > Euonychophora > Peripatidae > Epiperipatus > Epiperipatus broadwayi. Next base: position 4,840 of record JAQFVV010001982.1, on the reverse strand, counting down.
ATTAGGCTGAATAATGTTAACTTCTCCTCTATGGAGCAACCATGCCAATTGAGAGATGGACTACTGGAACTTTTAACAAGTTATCCTGATAAGACTTAAATTACTCACATATCAAGCTATTGTGTATTTAAATAATAATAAAAATATTAACAGTATATCTTCATTTTTGCATGTATACTTGTGAAAATGAACTTCACCAAGGCAAGCTGTAGAGAATAATATGCTATTCGATAATGGTTTTCATGCAGTCTGCTCTTTTTGCTAGAAAAATATCTTCAGATAATTATAATTGTTGTCACAGCCTTTTTGATAAATAAATTACTTACCTCAATGACATGTGAAAACAGATAAAAATAAAAAAAATAATCTTTTTGCTAATCTGAATTTGTTTCAAAACAAACCACATTTATATATATATATATATGTATGAAATTTAGACAACTTGATAACTTTTTTTGCTTAGTTAATAATTTTAATAATTTCTGTTTGTTTTGAATCTGTTTTACTTCTTTTTTTCATTGCAATTATATAATTATAATAAGTTATCAGAAAAATGTTTTTCTCTCTCTTTATATATATTATATATGTGTTTTACCAGTTCTCATTTATGGATTTGAGACTTCGACACTTAATAGAAGAGCAATTCAGAGACTTCAGACCACTCAAAGAAGTATGGAGAGATGCATGTTAGGAGTAACAAGAAGAGATCAAAAATGTAATATATGGGTAAGAGAACCACCAGGTATTAGTGACATCATTGAAAGATTAAAAGACTGAAATGGAGTTGGGCTGGACATATTGCTAGAAGAGATGATAATAGATGGACAATTGAAATATTAAATTGGATTCCAAAAGATTGTAAAAGACCCAAAAAGAGACCACATGTGAGATGGATGAAAAAAATAAAAAAGTGTGCAGGAGTGATTTGGAGAAAAGAGGCTAGAGATCGGAAAAGATGGATTAAATTGGAGAGACCTTCATCCTGCAGTGGATTGATAATGGTTGACAATGATGATGATATATATATAATTGTTTAAGGAAAACTTGACTACAGGTTGAGATTATTGATATTTTAAAAGTTAATTGTTATCATCTACATTTATAAACCTATTAAAGCCTTGAGTAATTGGCTTTATTGTCATAGTAAATATATAATTTAGATGGAATTTGGAAATTATAAATGACTATTTATTAGTCTGCTTTCAGAATCTGGAAGTTATAATTGACTATTTATTAGTCTGCTTTCAGTACAAGTTATATTTGCCTGATTGACAAGGTTTGTTTAAACTTCTTTGCAATTTTAATTTCAAAACTCTTTGGCCAAGTTGCAATCTTTAGTGTCTATATAAATATATCAGACCAAATATAAAGGCAGTGCCATCTTTATTGTTTAAGAAGGTTGCCTTGACTACAGGTTGAGATTGTTGATATCTTAAGAGTAGATTGTTATCATCTACATTTATAAAACTATTAAAGCCTTGAGTAATTGGTTTTATTGTCATAGTAAATATATACATACACATGAAATATTTGTTTGACAATACATGTCAGCATACATATATTTGCCATTACAGTATTGAGTATTTTTCTACTGAGAGTTTATTGTTTATAAAATGTTATTTCTAGATTATAATATCTGATGGGCTTGTAACTAATTATGCAGTGTTACAATATATACATTAATTTGATCATACATGACGATTTGGAGTATTTTTTTTATATATCTTCAAATCATAAAAGTCCAGAGTATTTTTTATTCCAGGGAAAAGTAAACAATCACTGAAAAAATATGATCTACTAAGTCACCATTTAAATCTTTTAAGCATAAAGATGTTTTATCTTTTTTTTTTTTTTTAACTAAGCCAGCATTTTGGCTATTATCCATATAAAAAACCTAAACCTTGTGCTTTGATAAATAATTTTTGATTGAATTGCATTGTTTAACCATTGAATTACTTTTGCATTATTATTTGGATTTTTTTTTTATTATATACAATTGCTGCCTATGGAAACCAAAAATAGAATGAACTCAACTGAATTTCATTTTACCTCTTTCTAACAAATATAATGAGTCTAATCTGCTATGGATTAAAAATTATTACAAAAAAATCCGTCAGATTATTTGATAATTTTTAAACATAATCTCTTCAATTCTTAATCAAACAAATTCCTTTTTCTATTTTCTAATAATTGGGATTAAAATGTAATTATCCCCGTAAGAATAGTAATATTTATTTTTCTCTTAGAAGCTAATAAATTATTGTGTAAACAACAGGATTTATTTAACTTTTATTTATAAACATACACATATACAATGTATCCCAATGGAAAAGGAACTGGTTTTTCAAGCTGCCTATAACACTATCTCTGAATTAACATATGTATTACGTAGAACATAGCGTAGCTCTACTCCTCTGCTCTTCATCAGAAAAATTTTAAATTACAAGCATATTTGAATCATGAATTATATCATGAAATGTGTATTTCATAACCTAACTCAAGATAGAACAATGCATTAATAATAAATTTTATTTTAAATTGTGTACTGAAATATTTTAAATGATTCAAATTGTATATGACAATGAAGTCATGAGTTGCAATAATATTTCCAAGTAGTTAACGAGATTTTATGATGACAGTGAAGGTAATGAAAATGATCATTGAAGTACAAAGCATATTCACATATTTCGTGTTATAATCCAGATATCCTATCACATTAAAATTTTTGTGTAAATAACTAATCTATGCTGCTATATCACACATATATTGATTCATAGATGAAATTGCTCACATCTTGGAAAAGGAATCAGTCATCTTTTTAGTGAGATAAACTGTGTGTTTGCATACATAGATAATACTTACGTCAGCATAGTATTTATGCCTAGTGATGAATTTTAATAAATGAATTAAAGTTATCAATGTGGTGAATACATCACATGACCTCCATTCTTTATGATTACACATGCTGTTTTTCACAAAGCAAAACTCTCCATACAGTAGCGCCACACAGTGCAAGCAAGAGTAATCAATGGATGCAGTAAGGTTTGTGTATAAAATCCCTATCTAGTGCCTACTCATCCAATAGCACCACTCAATGCAAGCCAGAGTAATCAATGGATGCACAAACCTTCCTGCAACCATTGATTACTCTGATTTGCACTGAGTGGTGCTACTGTAGGGAGAGTTTTACCTATGGTGAATACGTATTCATTAAAATAGTAATACTATCAAATAATTACAATTTTTCTTATAATCAATAAATAATATTACTGCTCTGAGTGTTTCAGTGCAATAATAGAGTGGCAGACCGTAAAGCCAAAGATCCTTGGATTGATTCCAATACTGTCACTTCCAGCCCTCAAAACTTATGAATTTTCACAAATAATAGAGCCATTTGATTATTGTTTTAATAATTCTACTAACATCACCAGCTATGAGTATGAGAGTGAGTAGTCTCTTGAAAGCGCTAAGTGATTTAATTTCATAGTTTTATATTTTAGTAAATTAAAATTTTGCTTTTAAATATATATGTTCTAGCTTCATTATCTGCACAAACAGCACATATATATATATTAATGTTTTATCTAAAATAATATTACATATTTAAAATATTATGGGCTATTGATAACTATTCCTTCATTTAAAAACAATTACCTGAAAACATAAGAAAGCATAATGAATTCCTCCTAAATAAATTCCTAACAGAGCCAAAGATACTCCCATCAGATCTATTGCCAACCACTGATTACTAACTTGTTCTGAATGGCACGTGAAAAGATGATAACCGGTAGAGCAAAACATCGCAATCTGAAAAAAAAAGTTTAATATTCTAAATAGAAATCTATTAAAATAGTTGGAATTTATATATTGCAAATAAAATATAAAATGCATTTGAGAAAACCATTTGATAACAGCAGTTTAAAGATATTAATTCTGTAAATAATATTTCTTATATAAAACTAATAGTTTTATATACTTCTGCTAATCTAAAAATGGCCAACAACTATGTTTAGCCCCTTTACATTTTGCAAAATATTAACCCTGGTTGGAAAAAGGCATAAAGTCAATGAAATTTTTATAAAAGCAAAGTACTGTAAATGTTTTAGTATAATCAGATAGAAAAATTAAGAATATGAAATTAATGTAGATATGTCCCAATGAAAAAATAACTGGTTCTCTCTCCAAATGATTTACATCAACATCTCTAAATCTAATACAAGTATTCAAAATAATGTAATCTGGTTATACACCATAAAATTTTTAAGGTGTGAAATGTCAGAGTTATGACATAAAATGTAACAGTACACTTTATATTGTAACCCACAATAAAACAATGCAATAACATTAAATTTTGTTTAAATTGAGCATAACTGCTACTGAAATGTTTGAAATAATTCTGACTGTGTATGGCAGTGAAGCCATGAATTGCAAAAATGTTTTTAAGTGGTTTGCAAGATTTCATGATAGCAGTGAAAGCACTGAAGATGATTTAGATAAAATTTTTGTAGTGGATAATTAAACTATGTTGCTATATAACATATGGATTGACTGAGAGATTGTACAAGAGACCGGTTAGTTAGAGAATCAATCATCTTTTCACTGAGGCATACCGTGTATATATCTATCATTAATGAGACTGTTATCTAAGTAATATATTATTTAAACAATAAAAAAATCAAAAATAGTTTTATAAAAGCTAATGATAATGTAAGAAAATAAAGATGAAAAGATCCCAAGCGTATGACTCTTTTTAACAGATATGATGGATGTAAGAAATTACCATAATCACAATCAATGAAATTGCAAGACCCAATGTTAACTGTCTTTGATAGAATAATCT
>JAQFVV010001981.1:0-39011 GCA_028023455.1 Epiperipatus broadwayi | reverse complement strand
ATAGTTATTGTTTGTGCGCATTTGATTTTAAAAATAGAAATTATTTATCTTCAAATCTTGCTATATTTAAAGAAAATAAATAAGGTTTAATTTTACAAATACTGATTTAAAATTAAAACTATGACCGTCCCTATCTTTATTTAAATTTCTAAAAATATTGTATTTCAATATTTTTTAAAAACGGAAAATCGGTCATTTTAAAATAATAAACCAAAAACTTTCAAAATAAATAATTGTTTCATGTAGAAAAAAAAGTGGGAAATTATTAGCCAATCAAAGAGTTTCAAACAATCTTGGAATATGGGAAATCAAGGGGGTAAAAAAAGAAAAAAGGAGTTTCTTGATCATGAAATGTCAGTAACTAAGTTTTTTTCTTAGTGATATTTTTTTAAAAAAAAAAAAAACATAAGTTGGATTAAAAATTCATAAAACCTTATGATTTACAACTCTATATCAATATCCCACTTGGATAATTATAAGCTCTGTTGTTAAAATAATGGAATAAATTAATCGGTTTTCTACTTGGGCAAGTCAATCGGAATTCCCAATAACCTCTTGAAAATTAATAAAGTATTGGAGAAATAATCGGAGATGAATAATCAATGAATATATATCACGGAAAAATAACAATAACTGTACTTTAATAACATAGGGAAAATGAACTGCAGTAATACACAAAAATAAATAAATAAACACCATCTCTTAAATATCCAGTAAGGATAGATAAAGAAGAATAGTAAATCTCTTGGAAACAGTTAAGTATATATATATATTAAAATTCAATGGAACTAAATTAGTAATAAATGAAAAGTGTTCATTATTATTCGGATGTATATAAAATCTTAATTACAATGTGAGATAGAATTATTTATTTGGAGCCAAAAATGTGACACGACACATTCTTAAAGTTGAAATCATAAGTGTGCCTTTTTATAGAGAGAAAATATGTATCATCTAAAATAAGTAAGTCAAGCCACAAATAAATTTTTATTAATAAACAAAGGAACATGCAAAATGGTATTATTGTTGCAGTAACTCAAATACCTCGCGAATCTTCCGGATAAGCAAAATCTTCAAAAAATAAGAAGAAATAAGAAATGTTCTAATAGAGTTTACGGAGTATGGAACAACTAGAAAATTTAAAAGTGTTCTTATACTTTGGCTGAGGAGTTTAAAAGAGAACTTCTTTCTAATGTCGATATTTATATTTTTAATCTATGATTTGTTAAGTATAATAGGGGAGGAAGAGAACTAAATCATTTAATAGGGAATTAATTCCAAGTGTTGTTATATTAATAGTTATTTAATAGATTCGGTTAAAAGTTTAAAGATTATGAATCCTTTAAATAAACAAATATACTTGATATTTTAGTATCAAAGGGTATGGCTAAACTAATATCTCCATATTCCAAAGGAGCAGGATCATATTTGCATGTTACAAATGGATAAACTAAAAACAATGATTTTGTTCTTATGTGAAAGATAAAAGTAGTAATTTTGTTTGCTTACCAACCTCCAGAATTATAACCCTATGTTCTCATTTATTTTTTGTATTATTACTTAATCATCAAGTACTACTATTATGTAGAGGTTGAACTAACGAACCATAGATGGGGAAAAAATGATTATTTAATAAACTGAATATGTGATATATAGTTCACATACATAGGGATAAATATTTCAACATATAATGGGAAATCATTAGTTTTGTTTGATAATAATACTCCAAAGATTAATTTTACTGTTGCATTATTATTATTATAATAATATATGTATTATTTTGTATGTTATTTTAAATTTAATATTAATGGAAATGTTTATTATTATCATTTGTAATGAATATGATTAAAATTATTGTTTTAAAAGTTTTATTAAATTCCAATTGCTAATATCTTTTCTGGGCTCATTTTCACCACATCACACAACTTAAAATGTACAGTCAAAATTAAAATGAAAAGTCAATTCAATTTAAAGCCAAATCTAACAGTTTAATAAGCATAAATCTCTTAGTAAAGATTTTTTTACTTCTTAAATGCTGTCTTGATCCCATAGGTCATTGATGACATTGCCAATTATTAAAGTGTATTTATTAATATAAAATTAAATGATACATTAGTTATTAGTGAAAGTAGTAGTGTTAATCACAGTTTAGTTAATAATATTATTTTAATATTCAGTATTAAAGAACATACATATAAAGTTTGACTATGAATTTAAATTATAAGCCTTTCTTAATATGTACACTATCCATGGAAATCTGTAAAATCCCTCTTGATATTCCATAGGTAGTATGAAGAATTAATAAATCAATGATTTTCCTGAGATCTCCTTATTTTAAAGTTATTCTTGAGATTATCGGAAGAGCGTCGTTATTAAACATAATATGAATCAAAGTTTATCTGTAATTATCTAACAGATTAATTTAATGAGTGACTGAAGAAAACTTAATAGTTATAAATATAAAATAATATATTAGATATTATTGTTAGTCATGAGAGTATGTAGATACTTAATAAAGAGGAGTATCTGGGTATTCTTATGCCATTGAACAAGTATTTTGTATTTGTTTAATGTTAAGGGGATGTGTCTGCTTATAGGTAAACGAGTCTCATATTGATTATATTTAAAACATATCTTATTTTAGAAATGTTTACTCATGTCAAAGTAACTTGGGATAAATACTAATCTTATCTAAATTCAATTGTTATAGTTAAAGAAAATGGTCGGGATATAGTAAGTCTGTTATTAGTATCTAGCCAGAGTCCAAGTAGGTCCTAATATAAGGGACTTGGAAACTCTGCTTAGGGTCGTACCACCTATAGACAGACCACATTATATATATATATATATCAAACTTCTATTCCATCACACATTACTGAAAAATATAATCAAAGGCATGTGAAAATGTTAAATAGCCTCCAAGGTGAGTATTCTATGCTGAACCAGCACTCATCAGTTGGTTCTGATCACAATTTCTCACACATATCTTCATCATTTGGTGGAACTTTAACGTTTTCAAATCAGTGATTGCAGCGCCTCTACAATCGTCTTTCTACTATTTATTACTCAGTGGATGACTTGTGTTACCAAGTCGAAACGTCAATATTTTAAAATATTTTAACACAGATGAACCATCAAAATATGTCTTATACATATATTAAATACAGTAATATTCATATAAATTTAACTTATTTTATTATAAGTACTTTCCTCTATATTCCTTGTAGTCTTAGTCAACTATTTAATGTTGAATAATCTAAAGGAGACATCATTTCATAACTCCCATAATTCACTTTATTTCTCCCACATAACATTCTCACGATAAATGTAAAATAAAAGAGGCTATAAATTTCAAGAAATCGTCAAATGTTAATGAATCGTCAATCATCAAACATTAAAATAAGATAATTGTGGGAGAACTGAATTGAATTACGGGGTTATGAAATGATAATCTCATTTTAATTATTCAAATGTTATATAATTGACAAAGATTATAAGGAATATAGTTGAAAGTACTTCTAATAGAATAAGTTAAATTTATATGAATATTATTGTATTTAATATAAATAAATTTGAATATTACATATATATAATACAAATAAAATGTCCGTTATTTAATAAAGTATTGTCTATATATATTATAGTAAAATTTCTATAGCTTAATTGGCTGGTTTTGAATTTTCTGTTTTACAGCTTTGATAAAACCATTTTACAAGAATTTATATATAAATAACCTTGACCAACGTTTTATTAAGCGGGACATTATCACCTAGCCCTGCAAAGTTATATATCAGCACCTGATTTTCTTGTAACGACGATCCTTTTTCCACTTCAAAGTTTAAAAAAAAGGTACTCTGTGTCAAAAATCAAGTTACTTATGTATAAACAAATAATGCTGAAAGCCTTAATAATTTTTAAAATGCAATCAAACAAATATTTTTTGTATATTTTTATAATAATTAAATCCCCATATAATTTGTTTATATACAATGAAGATGCATTGGTCTGAAATGTAATTAGTTAGTTTTTAACTTTACAGTGAATACACACATACATGTATACACATATCAAATAACATATAAATTATTACAATCTTTTAATTAATTTATTACATAAGAAAAAAACTAAGTTTACCTAAAGAATTATGAAATGAAAACATTTATCCGAAAATCCATGACTATTTCCAGCAATACAATAATAAATGGGGTCAATCGTTGCCACCATGTTAAGTACGTCAGAATAGCCCACGATGGAATTATTTTTGTACCAATAATAAGACCGCACTGGTGGATGTGCTTTCACTGAACAATTTAATAAAATATTGGAGTAAAATGGTTGTACATAAACTTGTAAGTGATTATTGCAAATTGGTGCATCTATAATAAAGTAAAAAAAAAAGTTATATTTGCTTCTCTCTTAATAAATATAATTTTTTTCTTTTATTTCTCTTTCTCTTTCTCCCTCTCTCTATACGCAAAAACCATACATAATTATTTTTCTAGCTTTAATATTTTACTATTAAAGCGGCTGTATAGAAAAACAAAGAAATTGTGACCTATTTTGATATATATATATATATATGTGTGTGTGTTTATAGGAAACAAATATATTATGAAACTAAAATAAAATAATCTTTTTTTTTTTTTTTAAGAATTGTATTTCTTGTAAATAAAGTCTTTTGTATACATTTTGTGATATGTGTATCCCAAAATTTGTTACACAAGTTAATAAAAAAATACTAAATGCACATATTAAGTTTATTATCTCAGTAAGTTCCCATTGTGATGAAGAACATGTTTATGTGGATGTGCAAAAGGTTTTGATCAGTCTAAATAAGTGTGCTTATGCCTTCTTTTAATTTCATAGACTAGTTCAAACTTCTGATTTGCATAGCATACACTGTTCAATTTCTTTCCAATACAAATTTTTCGAAAAGCTGTCCTGTCGTTGATAAATTTATTTCTCTTCTTGCTTCGATGTCATTGCTTTTTAACAGTAATGTTTTATTACATCTTCACCATGTGTGTCGATTTGACAGAAAGGGATTTTATATCAAGTCAATCATATCATAAGTAGGCAGGCAGGTTGAACTTATGGAAGTAATTACTTGGAAAGTTAGGCTTGGCTATACAATTCTTTAAAGAACTCATAAACATATTTTATGATACCATCTCCTTTTTAAGTAAAAGTTTCAACATTTCTTTGTACTTCAGAAACAAATATCCTTCCAATATTCAAGATGTTAATTTACACTTCTGAGACATTTATTATCTTCTCTAACTTTTCTTGTCAATTCACAATTATATTTTTTACTATTAATACCAATTATTGTTTGTATCATTTTACAAAACTTTAGGTATTGAATTCTTTTTAAGAAATCATTTTTAAAAATGTTCATATTTCTCTTCCTTTTATAGACTGCTTATCTAAGTAAAAAATCATGGGTTTTTTTTTTATATTAGCTATCTTTTTTGTATCTTTTAATAAAGTATCAGCTATTTCTTGTTGATTTTACTCAAGTCGGAATTCCCAGATAAATTTAATGGTATATTTTTGAAGATTACAAATATTAACTTTTAATACAACTTATCTAATAGTTTTGTCTCTATTTTTGCTTTAATACATATCTTAAACTTACTAACGATCTCTTCTGATGTTGAATATAACTCAAGCATTACAATATTAGAATAAATATCTTTGTTAGTCAAAATGTAATCCAATTCAGCTCGTCTTCATTTGGATGCTTCCATGTCTACTTCCGTTCGGCATCTTATTTTCAAAGAGAAAAAAGGCTATAATTTCAGTCATCTCTCATTTCTGTCCTCATAGCTAAATTTATTGACAGCAGTTTTCCATCCCTACAATATTGTTTCTCAATTTTCATTAATTTTACTCTACCTGTGCTACTGATATTTGTGTCTTTGTATAATCAATTAATTCCCATTTGTAAATTTGCCCAAAGACAATCCATGTGATCAATCATTTTTTAAATTTACTAAGCAATCTTTCTGAAAGCTTGATTTACAACATCTGTCATCATTGAGTGCAAAATGTTCTAGACTAATCTCTTTCACTATATATTTATTTCAAACATCAAATATTCTCATGATTCAAAAGGCACCTGTTTCAATACCTGAACATAACCAGAGAAATAAAAGTGATTTTCAATTTTATAACATTATTACAACCTGCTTGATTTAAAACCTTGATTGTTTAGTAATCAATCAGTGATACACCACACACATATAGACACACACATATATATAAGAAGCATGCAAATAGCTCTAAACAAGCTTATTCGATAAATACCAGAAGACAAAACATTTGAAATCTCTATCTATAATTATCTCTATCCTCAAACCAGTTTTGAGCTGATGGCTCTTTTCAATAAGGTGCTAGGAAAACCATTCAAGCTCAGCATTAATCTAATATTTAACTATTAAATAGAAAATCTGAAATTTTCAGACATCTATATGTCTTCAAATCTAGCTATCTAATTTAAATAGGCATATGGGAGTAAACTAAATTCAGAGCCACCATATATTAACATATATTAATAGTTTAAGCAATATAACATCAACAAAGCTTCAAAGGCAAAACTATAATAATAAAAAAATCAAGTCATACATCATGTGACTGAACTTATTAACCTTTCCGATTTTCACTGCCCTCACAATTGGTCTTTTAGGTGCTTATGACACAATTAGCTAAAAAGTACATATTAAAACATCATTTCTCAATTTTTTAAATGTCTAAAGATAATTTAAAATGAAATAATAATAATTTTATAAGAATTGTTCTTGTCTTAACTATTTCTCTCTCTCTCTTCCAGATGTCTCTTACTTATTAACAACAGCTGTATGCCCATTGAAACTTTGTTGTTTCACAAATCAGTTGAGATTAACGATTTGAATTGCATCCATCATTTGTCTAATAGATGTTTTTAACACCTCATAAACTTATGATAATTTTTGATAAAAATTATTTTTATAGCATTTTAAAAAAATAACTCCATTAATATTACTTATTATGGATTGAGTAAATGGCCATATTCTTACAACTTACAAAAAGAATGGGAAAAATAATATTATTTTGTGAAAATAAATGAACATACCATGTGCCCTTTGTGTAATAGCAATGTAACAGTTTAAAAATGTAATATATTGACAGGCATTTTAAGAAGTTGTGTAAAGAAATGCAGTCTCAACCTTCTCATTAACTTGTACCTATTAAAAGATAATGGTTTATTTATGTAATTACTTTTATATTATTTTAGTAAACTAATTATCATTAAATAATTACATTATTATTTATATAATTATATATATTTAAAAGAAATCAACCTCCAATCTTGTGTTGTTTGTAAATGTATATTAAAGTCTCCGTGCACATACCATCAATAATAGTAAGTGAATTCACTTATACTTAAACTGTATTCTTATATAAGCCAACAATTACTGAATATGCTTATCTCAGCATTTGAATCTATTATTTGCCTGATGTTCAAATTGACAATTGTATTGTACAAATTTACATATTCTATGACAAGAGAGAGACAGAATATCATTTTAACCATCTGTGATTACATGTATATTAATTATGAATTAATCTAAATCTATTAATATCAAGCACTGAAATAATTGTAATCCTGGAGAAGGAATATGACTGAAGTTGTTTTCCTTCTTCTACATGCTTAATAATAATAATAGATTTACATTCATTTCTATTTAATATACGTTTAATCACAGTTGGTTAAAAATGAGGTTCCTTCTTTTTCCAATGATAAAATGCCTAAATTTCTACAATATAATTGTCAATTTTAACATCAAGCATATAATATATTTATGTCCTGAGATAAGCACAGTCAGTAATAGTTAGCTTATATAAGAATATGCTTTAAGCAAAAGTAAATTCATTTGTGTTTTTAAACTACTACTGGTGAATGGATGCTGTGCATGACTGGAGATTGATATTCTGAATGATTACAATTATTTTAGCAATTAATAATAATAAATTTACATTTTACATAATTAATAAATGTTTAATTGCAAGTAGTTAAAATGAGATTTTGTCTGTCTCTTGTGATAGAATATCTAAATTTGTAAAACATAATTGTCAATTTCAATCCCAGGCATATAATAGATATAAGTCCTGAGATAAGTCACAGTTAGTAATGGTTTGATTTTATATAAGAATATACTTTAAACGTATGTGAATTCATTTATTCTTTTAAACTATTATTGACAAGTAAGTGCATGGAGGTGTTAAAATACATTTATAAACAGCAGATGACTGGAGTTTGACTTCCTTCTCCATGATTATAATTATTTCAGCTTTTGATAATAGATTTAAAATTATATGAATTTAAGGGGAATTAAGTATAAATACTATACTTGGATTTAAATAATTATATGTATTATAATAGTTATTATATTACACTGTAATAGTTCTTTTTAATTATGTTTGTTATTTTATCCTATTGTTTCTAGCAATCTCTCTGGATGGAGTACGATATTGGAACCTGATTCTCTCAGAGAATCATTTTTTATTAGTTGAAAAATAAGTGGATAAATGTTTGACTTTATTAAAATTATTTATCATCAAACAATATGAATTACTGATAGTAAAATTGGCATTATGTGAAACATAAATAAAACTGCTTTTAATAATTACTTTCATGATTGTAATGAGTCTAAGAACCAAAGGTAATAATTTTAATAATTTAAGTTCTTGGAATTGTCTATTATTTGATATTTTTATATAAAAATACACTTTTAGAAAAACTCTAAGAAATATTATGATGAAAAAGGAAATAAGAGATTTTTTTTTTAATTTATAAAAAATAAAATAGTTGCTGAAGAGAGAGCAAATATGACACGTATAAGTGTAAATAAGAATTATACTCTTATAAAAAGTAACACCAAAAAACTAAATTTGATCAACTGACATTTATTTAAAAAATAATTTTAATGTTAAATATATAAATGTTCAGATATTTAACACAGAAATAGTACAAGTATGTTTATAAATTTTATCTTTTAGTCGTGCTGAAAATGCGGTCAATAAATTGTGTCATAATCATAGCTTTTTTAAGTTTATTGTGGATTGTTTTTTATGTGTAATTGCTAGCCATTTTTGAATGTAAATTAATTAAAAAAATTTGGTTTATTATTCAAATATGTATAAAGTTGTTTAGATAGCCCAGGTTTTTTGACAGAGGGTTGCTGGTTTCTTTTTTTTTTATTTATGTAATATAGGCGGGATTCGAACTCAGACTTTCACACGACCCACTACTCTCACTGCCATCTCATATTGCTGACCCACCTGATCACACACATGTTGAAAAGATAAATAATCACCAATATACATATTTCATGCTAAACCAGCAATCATCAGTTGGTCTAGATTACTATCCTCACACATACATACAATCAGTTCTCAGCTTTATATTAAGATAGTTAATCTTCATACTTTAATGGACAGGCTTCAAACTATTTTAACTCACAACTCTTCAGCCTTCCATTTCATTGAAAATCTGAAGATGGAACGTTCAAAGCCCTTGTTTTAAGCCTGTACATTGTATTATTTTTTTATTTATTGCAAAGTCATCCTTAGCTATTTTCCAAGCCTCCTTGATATTTTGTTTGTTATAATTGCATTCCTTTATACTTCTACAATAATATTTTAATATGTAAAAAAATATGTGAAAATAATAAAATGGTAATGTTCGAAATAAAAAATAGAGATATTTTGATTTTAAAAATTAAAGCACATAAATAAATTTATAAAAGAAATGATATGAAAAAGCTTTTAACGAGTTTGTGTTCAAAATTACATTTCAGAATTATGAGTTTATAAAAAGTCACCCATGATTGAATAAATAATTATGTAAACCAATAGTTTTTAATAGTTTTTTAAATTTAAAAAATATATTCTATGTGATTCAAACCAGGGGTCCAATACTGGATTCCAACTATCTTTCCAAATGTAAATACATAATCTTTGTAAGTTGATTCTAGAAAAAATTACAAAAATAAAATAATGTTATATCATGTCATCACATATTTTGATGATTTTCTTGTACCCAAAATGCCTATTAATTTTTTTCATTGTGCACATACTTTTAAAATGATTGGCCATCTCTAATCTATATGATCCAAAAGTAATAAATTTTGGAATCTTCTAGCATGTCATTTTACATAAGTTGTAATTTTATGGATGTCCAAATTTTCACTTTCTTTTGTATAGAATCAGAACAAAAATTTACTTCTTTCAAATCTTACATTTTAGGATTTTTATCAAAATTCAAACCACCATTTGTATTCTTTTTCACAGCACTTTATTCAGAAAGTAATGCTTTAATTGCAATTTATTATCTCCAACACTTTCAATCTCTGTCATACTCTTGGTACTTTTACTAAGTTCATCTAAAGGTTTTACATAAGTTTTTACCTTTAGACCAATTAATGTCATTTGCATCTTCTTTAGTTTTATTTTACCTTCTTGAAACCTATCTTCAATCTCATCTGAAAAAAAGATATTCTGAAATATGTGCATAATAGATAAGATGATCTTATTTTCTCTGCTACTGGATGGTTGTGATAAAGTGGAATATCTACAATGGAATTATTGTGCAATATTTCACAATGTTTTAGACATAAATAAAAGCCAGTCCCTTACTTTGTGTGAAAGCATTGTATTGAAAGTTATCAAACTGTTAACATAGGGGTAAAGATCCAGATATTGATATGTCTAAAAAAATGCATCAAGACTTAAAATTCATAAATGAAATGGAATTATTTGGTATTAATGAACACTGAACAAATAGTAAAAGCATGTGTAAGAAATTGTGACTTAGGCCAACTGATGAATGCTAGTTCTGCATGAAATGCATATCTTGGGAGTCTGTTGTCTTTTTCAGATTGTATAACTATTTATAAAATGTGTGGCAGAAATAATGTTTTAAATATATATAAGTTAAATTATTCCATGTGTTTATGTTGAATCTTGCCTACAAAGATATGGTTGATTTAAAATGCTTGGATATTGAAACAAAGTAATCTGACATTTTATGTTGATGGATGATTGTAATGTGGTAAAGCTTAAATGAGGGATGAATTAGTATATATATATATATATATATATTGTACCAACATTGTGTTGGCACATAATAATTTTGTTCAAAAAATTATTAAAATAAAAATCTTTCATAAAAGAAAATGTAAAATTTAAAGTTTAAGAGTTTTGAAATAAAAGTTACAGTTAAATAATTAAAAGGGGGAGGGGGGTTCACTTTAGAAGCTTCAAGTTAAAGTTTCATAAAAGAAGTTAATGAGTTTTTTTCTTATTATTATTAGTTAAAATATAACATAAAGTTTAAAAATATAAATCTCTTTTCATTCGAGTTAAAGAAAGAAAAAACGTCAGCTTAAAACTAAATAGTGAATGGATCTTGGGTTATATATGTATGTGTAATTGTAAATATAATATATGCATATTAAATATTAAAAATAAATGAAAGTTAAAAAATTAAAAAACACTCAGCAGTGGCTACTAATAAAAATATAAAAACAACACATTTGCATGGCTACTAATTAAACGATCTTCAAAAATATGTAATTAAGAGATTATCAAAGGAATTTGGACAATAGATATTGCTGTAGGATATCAAAAATGGCAACATGTATGTATAAATAGCCAATTTTTTTATCAGACAATTAGTCAAGTTAGTTGCATTAGAGTTGAGTTTGAGTTGAGTTAGTGGCATTGAGATAACAGCATTACAATCTATCAGTGAGTTATATCAGAAAGCAGTGTTAAAACCTCAGAAAACATACAACTTTCTCCAGCCTGAAGTCCAATGAAACAGCCAACTACCAGATAAAAGTGATGCCTGAGTAACAACCTGAAACTGCTCAATATCTAATTGTCTTAATGTTTTGGAATAATCAGCATCAAATCTCCACAAGAAAACTTCAAATCTATCTGGTTATAAATATTTAATCAAAAGCAGCAAACAGCAAGCAGTATCCACATTCAAAATCCTAGGTAATAACATTTTTTTTCTTATACTCATTTGTAAAGTAGCCATCACATTTGTTAAACCTCAAGAGTCTAGTTTAAGAACTCTATAGCACCCATAGACGAACTATTAATATGTGTGTTTAAAATGTTGTGTGTATTCTTGTGCTAGTATATTGATTTCATTGTATTTTAAATTTCAAATATTATTTAATGCTTTCTCATAAGATATTATAGTGTGTGAATTATATATGTGCATGTATGATATTAGTAAATACGTTTTATAAAATATTTAAAATTAGTTTAATAATGTTAATTAAAATAAATTGTCTTTAAACTTAAAACTTTATTTGTCGGTCAAATCTTTTACCACCATTTAAGTGAAACAATATTTTGTTAATGAATTAAAAATAGACTGAGATAGTCATGGGTGTATCTTGGGCATTGAATTAGTGGCCATTGTTCAAAGTATGTTATTTATTTTCTGGATAAATAGCTGGTGCCCATGTTTATACAAAACAAAAAAGTGCTTTGAACATGGTGTTGAATTCAACAGTCGAGAAGAAGTTATGTCCTGTAAATGTAATACTAATTATATGTCTTATAGCTATTGTTTGGACATACATACTCTCCGAGTATGTTCTTCTCTGCCTAAGGTGTCATGGTGGAGCATTACATAAATTGCAAGATACAGTGTTATTTTTAGACTTATAATTTGCTTTCATAAGAGAATTTTATTTGAAGAGTAAAAGTAAATATTGTGTTTACTCCATCAGAAATTTATATTTGTCATTGACTTATAATTAATGGTAAACCATCCACCCAGTAGATTTTCATATTTTCTAAACTAAAAAAATATATAAGTTGATAATGATGAGTGCCATGCAAGCTAGATATTTTAATTACAATAGTATGGATGCCACTTACTTAATCAGTTTCAATGACATTATGGCCTGTAGTCCATGTGCAAATACATGATATCCAACATCCATCACTGACACATTTTGCATTAGTTTTGAGGTAAATTAGAGACATAAATAAAATTTTATAATCAACAACAACATTATGGTAATTGATAACAATACTAATTTTATTACACAGAATATACAATATCACAATTGTAATTAAAACACCAAAAAAATAATAATAAACACAATAAATTAATAATTATACATTTCTCTATTTTAAGTAACAAATTTTACAACTTTAACGTATATTTTACACCTGGTAAATTACAAAATAATAATAATAATTATTATTATTATTATTATTATTATTATTATTATTATTATTATTATTATTATTATTATTATTATTATTATTATTATTATTATTATTATTATTATTATTATTATTATTATTATTATTATTATTATTATTATTATTATTATTATTATTATTATTACTATTATTATTATTATTATTGATGATGAAGATGCTGCTACTGCTACTACTACTATTACTACCACTACTGCTACTGCTACTGCTACTACTACTACAACTACTGCTACTGTTACTGCTTCTACTATTACTACTACTACTACTACTACTACTACTACTACTACTACTACTACTACTACTACTATTATTATTATTATTATTATTATTATTATTATTATTTGGATATTAGATTCAGGAAATGGGGCAGAAATATACCTCATCAATCATCAACAGTATTCAAATTTTCCACATGTGATATTCCCTGCTTGAAATTAAAAATATTTAATGTATTGAAAAAGTTAATACATATAATCATTTATTAAATATTTTATACATCTGTCATATGAATAAATATAAAATTTAATTAAGATAATATATTTGAATCTCAAATTTATAATAGATTCACATATTCATATATAAATTATTAATTAATAAAACTTTTTAATTCATATTTGTTAAATAAAAGTGTAATTGTATTTTTATATAAAGGGCCTAAGTAAATTTAAAATAATATTATCATTATTTTATTTATTCAGTTTGAATAATGTGGTATTAAATAAAACCTGTCAAATTTCTTTGCTTGTGTCTTTGGTCGCCATGAATAATCTATGCTGCAACTGGTGACATGATAATTGAATTATTATTAATAATTATTAACTTTGAATATGCAATTTTGTATTTGAACAATATTTTATATCCTTTTTATTTTTAATTTTATTGACAAATATTATAAATTGTATAATATCCATTAATTTGAAGATTGATTTGTGTTATACAATTCATTTATTCCATGATATGCTTTTCATGCTATGATTTCCATCTGATTTCTTATAGAAAAGAATATCAAATGAGAGGTAACTCCTCCCTCAATTTTATAATCTTAGAAATCCATGTTTTTGATTATTGATCTATTAAAATATATGATCATTACAGAGTTAATATTTTTAAATCAAGAGAAATGAAGATACCTGTCACTCAATTCTATGTTTGTTTTCTCTATTAATTTTATTCAAAAAACTCTTTTACCAATCAAATAATCATTTCAATAAATTTTATATTGATTTTTTTACTACTTATTTAAATTCAACTCATTTACATAAATAAAAATATAAAGAATAATATTTTACAAATTGTAATAATAATAGTTATTAATGCTCCAAAATAATAAACACATTATTTTTATATTGTTTATTATAATTAATAAACAATATTAAATTTGTATATAAAATATTTGGTTGTTTTGCAATAGCATGTTGAAACTGCCGGAGGGTGTTATTTCTATGCTAGCACACAGAAATATGCCATTTAGGTAGCCTCCACCGCTATTGAACGTTCTATTACTAACGTGTAAGAATAGAAAAAGTCTGTTGATATGGGGGAGGGTACTGGCTGCTGTGTTTATTTCTATGCTAATGCACAGAAATGTGACATTTAGCCAATCTGCCACAGAAGCTATCATGTCAGCTTACAGCTCAGATTTGGGCTAAGCATTTCGAATGTGCGATCACATTTCACTTTTGTTTACAGTATTGTCTGAGGGTGTCTGGAATTACGATTGTTGAAACTATTTTAATATTCATTAAGACCACCTCCCCCTCTATCTTGCATGTTTAGGAAGGTCTACTAACAATTATCAGCAGTCTCATGCTTCCCTAGCCCCCACTTCCTGGTAAAAAAATGGGCCAAGTGTAGTTATAAGCATGATTCCGATCAAATCATGCTCTAAGTCATGTTTTGTGTGACAACAACTGCGAGCTGATTAATCGAATAGCTTAAATAGGACAACTTGTTTTCGAATGTCAAAGAAAGAAGGATTCTTCTCTGACTGCAGGAACGGGCTTATCATACAAAACAGCTTGAAGCTGCATGCCTGTTGGTTTTTTGTTTTTTTTTTTTGCCTGAAGAGCCCAAAAAGTTGCTTTTAATTGCCATATATATTGATGTTTTTGGGGGTGAATTACCATCAAAACTTGGTCAATATTTGAGTTGTTGGTGTTCCGTTCTGTTAGCAATTGCAAACACCCTTCCCACCCCTTTCCCCGCTCTCCCAAAGGTGAACATTGACTTGTAAATGTTACTGTTAAATGGTCAACAGATTTATTTATAATTTATCAAAATAAAACAAAACAAACTGAAAAAAAAACAAGAAGTAGTTGAATCGGCTGATTTTTTGTTTGTCATACAATACCGAACCGAGAATAGAAGGGTTTAATGATAAGAATAAAAACAAACAAAAAATCGGTTAACTACTTTTTAAAAATCATTTTCAATTGATGTTTTTTTTGGGGGGTAGCCAAAATAGTTTTGATAGCCTCCATACTTTTTAAATGTGATAAACAACAACAACAACAAAATATGTAGATGGAAACAAAAACAAACCCCGTCTTCTTTGAAAATATAAATAATGAAAAGAATCAAAGCCAAAAAAAAATTAAGTACTTTTTTGTAAATTCATTTATTTGTAATTTTTTTTATGCATTTGTTTATTTTTTTTTTTTGGTTGTGTTTAAAAAATTTGATTTGATATTACTTTTATAAATGTGATAAACAAAAAAAAAAAACCAAAGCCAACAAAAAAAAAAAAAGAAGAGAAACCTGGCCCCGGCAACATTATATTTATCTTTGTTTACAAACTGACCCTGCCCTCCGGCGGTTTCAACACGCTATTGTAAAACAACCAAATATTTTAATACTGAAGTGTGTAAATTTTATTTATTATTGTATGCACATACATCACATATTGACCAAGTTATTTATCCAAAATGCAAATATTAATCATTTACTAATTATAATTTATCAGTCCAATAAATAATAATAGAGATTTTGTATTGTTTTGATTTTAACCTTCACATTGTGCAAACCAACATTCTACCAGATTGGAATTCAAGAAATAGAATTTATATCTTTAGCCATCTACTGACAGATTTTAACTTTTTTTCAAACTTTAAAATTCACAAATTTATTTCCTAATATTTTAATTTCAAAAACGATTCTGAAGATGTCAGAATAATTGAAAAAGCAGAAACTTCAATTTATATTAAATTCCACAAAGATGTGCACTCATTGTATTCTTAGTGGTCTAAAACTTTGCAATTACATTGCAATGTTACTTCCAGAAAATATTTTGACTAGCTAAAAACTTGATTTTTTTGAAAAGTTTATGATTATTTTTACATAAGTTATTGTGTGATGATTATTAGGAATTATAAATATATATTATTACATATTTATGTTTTATAGAAATGTTTATTATTATAAAATATAAAAGATTATATTTTTCTGAGTAACATTACCATGACAATTATGATTGGGTAAGGAATTCAATCTTTGAAAATGTCATCACTAACAAACAGTCTCTTTGAAAATATAGCATTATCATAAAACATACTAAACAATTTTAAACTTTTAAGGCATAAGTTGATATATTTCCAAGATATTAATAATGACTTGTTGAGATTTAAGTAACAATCATCAAACATAGAAGTTTTTTTTAATTTTTGAATTCACTCTGCTTCTTCAGGCAGTTGAATGATGAAATAATGCATTGTTTTGATGAAAATGTAATTTTCAAAATAATCCTGAAAATCAAATATAATTTTTAAAACTTATTTAATTTTTAAACAAAAATATTTATTAAATAAAGTCAAATTTATTGTATTTTGATGAACAGTAATGGTTTAATATTAAAATGAAAGTTGAAAGTTTATAGCAAATGAAAACAAAGAAAACCATTAGATTACCAGTGACTTAATACTTTCTTTAAATGTTTTCTAGCCTTCATGTGACCCTCCTAGTGATTATATATATATATATATAAATTTTATGTTGTGTAATATAATATAGACTAGAAATTTATACTTACATAAAATATCAATTTCAGAATTTGCTAAAACTTTTCCATATTTATTTGAAGCTTCACATCTATATTGCCCAGCATCACTTATATTCAATTCTCTCTCAAAGGTCAATGTTGAGGTATTGCTTTTTATCACATCATTATAAAACCATTCATATGTTGGAGATGGATTACCTTGAGTTTCACAGACAAATGATTTGTTGACAAAAGTTCCATTTACATACTGCTGTGAATGTGGATGAATTGTAATGTATCCTGGTGAATCTATAATTTATATATATATATATATATATATGGTTATCCATCTCATGGCATACAACTATGTAGTAGTGTGTGCATGTATATAAAATATAAAGTTCAAAGGAAAAGTAAAAACAAACACACAATTTTTTTTGTAAATATTTTTTATATTACACTGGAATAACAATCAAGGATTAAATAATGTTTAATTTTAAAAAAATTAAATTATACATTTTAAAAGGTCTAATTAATATTTTATTAATTTTGATTTTGAAATTAAAATAAGCATAATTTATGTTACAATACATATCAGATAATTAGGAAATTCCACTATCTATTTTGACTAGATTAATTTTTTTTATTAAAGCTTGTATAACATATTTTGATAAAAATTCTACAAAGTTGTTTGGAAAGGATTAAGATAAATTGAAAAGAGTCATTAAATTTTTCAATCAAGATAAAGAAAAGTTGCTTTTAATTACTGTGCTTTTTCCAACCTGACTATAAAAAAAGAAAGAAAAAAAGATTACAAAGGAGTTTTAAAAGTTTTACAGTTTTACAAGTTCACTACTACCATGAAGATATAACTGAAAGCTGCACAGTGCAAGTCCCACTGCTGCTAGAAGATTACAATGGAAGAGTTTGAATTTGCATGGACACAAGGCCCAGCTTTTATGTGATTCATGATATATATATATATATGTGTATATATATATATGAAAAACAAAAACAAGTTTTATATATGTAAACTTGCTATCGCTTGTATATTGATTAATAGATGGAGCTTTACCAAGACCTCCAAACAAGCATATTTTTGTTTATATAAACGACGTTTATGAAAACAAAAATACGCTTGTTTGGAGGTCTTGGTAAAGCTCCATCTATTGATCATATATATATATATCATAATAGTAACTTTCAGTTAACTTAACATAGGAATACACTAAAATATTTATATTCTCTCTAATTAAACTATTTATTAATCAAAATGTATTTGACTATTTTAATTTGCATATATATATACACACACCATTTATTTTAGTAAATGTAAATTAAAATAATACATGCTTTAATGTCAAGCTTTTAAGTAATCACCAGATTTGAATTTGAAAAATAAACAATTATATATATAATATCTTAATATTTATTTATAATGATGAATATTTAAATCAAGCATGGAAATTGAAACAAAAACACACGAGGAGATAATTCTTTTGACCTCTTGTTAATAAAGAGAAGAAAAAAAATAGTTTCTTTTTAAATATTTTTTTTAAAAAAACATTACTAATCTACATTGGAATTGAATTTTAACTGTTCCAAATTAAAACCTATGGATTAAAAAAGATTACAAGAAAAATATTTTAATTTTCTTCTAAATATAAAAGAGAATAGCAATATAAAAAGAAAAAGAACATCTATTTGAGTTATTGGAAACTACTTTATTTTAATACTTCATTTTTTTATATAGAAATAATAAACATCTCCATACTTCCCCATTATTTTTAAATTCATATAAATAAAGATACAATAAAAGACAATTGACCCCCAAGATGCATTTCGTGCTGAACCAGCACTCATCAGTTGGCCCAGGTCACTATCTCTCATATATATCTTTATTATATGCAAAGTATTTATCTAGAGTAAATTGTTACTTTTTCATTTACCATTGTCAAACTTCTTCCACTCACAACTTTGACGCCATCCATTTCTGATAAATATACTAATGATTATTACTAATCATTTTCGAAACTAGAGATTATCTCTAGCACAGATATAAACTTTAAACCTCACTTAAAGATTAATATATCTGTTGTTTTTTTTTAATTTTACACAATTTTACACAATTTAATTTTACACAATTGTCTTTTATTGTATCTGTATTTATATGAATTTAAAAAGAATGGGGAAGTATGGAGGTGTTTATTATTTCTATAAAGATATCACATATGGGACAGAAAATATGAATAACTCCGTCTGTGTAAAATTAAAAAAATCAGATATATTAATCTTTAACTGAGGTTTAAAGTTTATATCTGTGCTAGAGATAATCTCTAGTTTCGAAAATGATTAGTAATAATCATTAGTATATTTATCAGAAATGGATGATGTCAAAGTTGTGAGTGGAGGAAGTTTGACAATGGTAAATGAAAAAGTAACAATTCATTTTTCTACATATATATACATATTTAAAATAATTATATATATATAAAGAATCTTACAATGCACTGTGAGTACAACAATTTATATCATAAAGGTTTCAAAACCAACTTTCATGCTAATTTAAGATATTTATTGTGTAGAACATCTAATAGAAAATGGAGATTAAGAACATCAATCTTTGAAGGATATATATTTTATCTTATATCAACAACATCATTGGATAATATAAATAATTTATCAATTTAGGGTAAATAAATAATTGCTGTACCAATGGATTAATATATTTCTCAGGAAAATTCCATTAGGATTATAAACTGCAGACTTTAACTTAGGAAAATAAGTTTTTCTTTATTTATTATATATATTATATTATTATTTATATTACTTCAATATGTTTAATTTTATTATTATTTTTTATTTCAAATTTGGCATCGTTTTATTTCTAATAGGAATATCCAAATTTAATTTTATAAACGCAAATTGAAAGTTTAACAAAATTCATCAAAATTAGATGAAGTATAAAAAATGGTCATTATTTAACAGATATTATAAATAGGATTATTATATTTACTATATAATATAATAAAAGTATAATGTATTTATTTTATTATAAATGCATATAAAACAAGTTATACAATTGTAAATAATACTTACATAATAATAATTATGAAACATATAAACAAAGACTGTAAATAAATTAATAAGTTATTTAAATTATTAATTTTTGAATTTATATATTGTTTTATATATCTGTTAATCTGAATTATGTTCTTTACTTTTGAAAAGTTTATTATGGAATGAAATTTTATCATAGGGTATTGGATGGTAATATTATTTATTAATCTTTTGAAATGATAAAATTCATCCTTATTTTTCATTAATACTTTATTTATCTTTTACATTATATTTTTTATTGTTTATTAAATATTAAGTTATTAATTTGATCTCTTTGCCTAATCATTATTATATCATATTATATATTTATAAATAAATACATTAATCATTATTAGTTACATAACAATTATATATATATATATATTCTTCTTTAAAATTAAATATATTCAATTTATAGACAACTAAATACTTAAAATATATAAATAATAAATTTATTAATATCTAATCGATTTTCGTTCAAAATATGAACCTTATCAAGACATTACAACAATTGAAAATAATTTTTCACGTGATTTACATATCATATACAGGTCAAACTTAACAATAAAGATGTTTTTAAATTTTCCAATTTTTATTTAATGACCATAATGGTTTTGTAATGCCATCATTGTGAAATATATATATATGTTAATATTATAATCATCATATGAATATCATTTATTAGTCAATGCTTATATAAAGGCATTTTAGATAATGACTTGTTTAAAATCATCCCTGAAAAGAACCAATTGCAAATTCCCCATGCCTTTGAATATTGTGGATAATGGTGACTGAAAGAGGGATGAGGGATGGATGAACTAGTCTAAACTAAATCTAAATTTATTTAATAATTATTAAGCTAGCATACTAAAGATGGATGTAATCATGGACCCTCTTTCTGGTAAAAACCAACATCCCATTACATATGGTGCATCAATTGGGGCCTTGAATCAATGATTCCATATTATTATAGCCTTGAATCATAGATTCTATATCATTACATATAGTGACAAAGTGGTGGCTAGATTAATTGATGATTCTTGGTAACAAGTATGTTGTTATGAAGATTCATATGGTGTTTATAATTGCAGGATTAAAATGAATATTGGCAATGTTAAATATGATAAAACCAAATTAGATTTTAGAAACATAAGTTTCTAAAAAAATTAACCAATGGATTTTAAAAAAATGAAAACATATATATATATATATATAATATTAAAAATGATAATATAAATAATATGATTTATAGAGTCAATATTTAAATAAATAATTATTAAATTGTGTTTTAAATAAAGGATAAGTGGGATAAAGTTTTAATATAGATTTAAGCGTTAAAAAACTACACATATATCATATAGAACATCATAAGTATATATAAATAGCATAAAGCGGTAAAGAACTTTATGGTATAATATTTTATAGTTATAAAAATATATAAACTTTATTAATATTTGAATTAAGTTAATATTTATAATGCTTAGAAGTGGAAAAATGTTTTCAAACAAAGTTATTGAATGCTCTAATCAAATGCAAGATGATATGCAAAATGAATTAAGTTATGATATTAATAATATTATAGAACAATTATCATTAGTACAAGCACCTGGGGGGTTCTACAACCATAATTGAGTACCCTCAACAAAGACATAATTCAGATCAAGTGTTTTCCTAAACACAAAATATAATTGAAAAAGATCTAAATCAATCATCTAGAATTGAGATTAATCAATCACTTAATGTTGATACAAAACAGGCTATAAACAATAACACAGCTATAATGCATATGTTACAAATATTTATAAATGATTTGAATAAAAATATAGTTGATAATATTAATAAAAAATTAGATGATAATAATAAAAAAATAGATGATAATATTAATAATTTAAGAAATGATTTGAATCAAAAATTAGATGATAATAGTACTAGTTTAAGAAGTGACATGTGTGATTCAAAAAATAATCTTAATACAAATATAAATAGTTTAAAAGAAGATTTGAAGGATGAAATGACAGGAATTGAGAATAAATTATCTACTAAAATGGAACAATTAAATTTGGAAATGTTCAAAAAGATAATATAGAAATTAAACAAGCATTAAATGATCTAAAGAATGAAATTGATGAAAATAATTCAAAATGTCAACAATGGTTTAGTGAATTCCAAAATGACATCATAGATAGATTGAATGTTCAATGTGATGAAATATATAAAAATCAAGAAATTTTTAGAGAAGAAATAAATGAAGAACAAAATAAAATACGGAATGAAATCCAAGAAGATAAACAAAGGACACACAAGAATAGATCAACTCTCTACTAAGCAAAATAATGAGATAGAGTCCCAAAATAATGTATTAGAGACTATTGATCATCAACTTAAAACTTTTGAGAATAAAATAACTTTAATAGAGACCTAATTTTAGTGCTGTAATAATATTAAAATTGCGCTCTGTTCAAAATATATGTATAAATGCCAAATATTATTAACTTTATTAATTTATAATGTCACTTCAATCTTATTATCCCATCCTACCGTTGTAATCTATTTCTAAATTTGATAATATATGCCTTGGGGAAAATAAAGTGTTCTTCTTACCAGCGCTAATTAAAGGAATTTTCATTAAGTATTTTGTCATATAATCAAATATGTTTTCAAATGTATTTTATTTATTCTCATGACCGTAATGGCATGAAAATAGTTTGTATTATATCTGTAATGAATCTCAGATTGCTCCCCGAAATAACATTAGTCACCATGTTTCAGAACCATATATAAAAGCGTTAATAGCAATTTTATGTAAATTCTATCTAATAATCAATTGGCATCTTAATATTGGATCCACCAAAGATGTGTGTTTATTTATAATATATTATTTAGCTAATAAAAGAGCATATGAGTAATAATAACGTGAAAGACATTATGTAATTATATACCATTTGGTAGATCGCTTGCTCATTCATGCACATACTAATGTAGGCCGTTAATTTAAAAATGTATGTAAATAATTTGTCACTATATTAAACTATATATTTTTTATTATCTAACTTGTTTGAGTAGTTTGAATTTCTTTTTCTCCACTTCCACATGTACAACTACGTATATGCATATTTTAATTTAATTAATAGTGAGTCTCATTGTCTTCTCCGCTTTGCTAGTGGGACGGATTTAAAATAAATTCTCGTGTGTCATCATTATATGTTATTCATTAGGTGTTTGACTGGGGCTTATGTAGTAGATTCGAATTCCGATTGGCCCCTGCTTAAATCTTGGGCTTAACTGGGTTAGAAGTACGTTTCATTGAGTTCCAGTTCATGTTAGATGGATAAACATGTTTTGACGGGTACAATATTTATATCTGGGAGACTAAATGTGCATTCAAAAAAAGGGTTAGGGAGCATGAATTAATATATAACAAGTTGTGTTATTCTGCAGATAGATATAAATCTGTTTTTGTAGAACATGCAGTGATTTGTAGTGGAGAATTCTACTTTGATAGTGTTTTTATTTTGCATATGAAAAATGATTTGAGGAAAAGGAAAATTAAGAAGTCGTAATTTACAAATAGTACAGATAATGTATTGAATAAACAGTGCAAGTATATTAGTATTCACAATTTATGGAAAATATGTCATTCATGTGGGTATGTTACTGTTTTGTGAGTTTTATAAACTTTAAATATTAACGCATTGCTATTCAAGATGGCGAAATACACCATAAACTGGCTTTAATAAAGGATATTAATCTTCAATTTTATGTAGGCATTAAAAAAATTTTGTAGTATTATTCTAGTAGATTTTTATTATTATTATACTTATATTATTTGATATTACACATTTTATCTGGAATTTCAACATGCTCTATAATAATATGGTTTTGTGGTTATTGACTGATTGGCAAGGAATTATAAACATTTTATTAAACGTTTACAGAGGCTTGAATTTTTAAACCTTAGTAAAATCAGTAATGTTTATCGGAACTTTTGTTGTGTAAACATTAATAATGCAATTGATGGACGTAAAATAGTAATTAATAAAATTAAACAGTTGATTATTACTGAAGTAATAAATTCATGTTATCAAAAATTAAAATTAATGGGAAAATATAAGATTGTTATAGAAAAATTTGTGATAATGAATTTAAAAATTGGCTGGTTTTTAAACATAATTTTGATTCTTATTAAGAGGTTTTACAACGGAGATTAATAGGAAATATAATAAAAAGTTTAATTTTTTGTTTAATAAATAGTTTCAGCAGAGGGATGGCTTGAAGAAAAAGTAATGAATATAGTGAATTTAATTGATAAGCCTTTGTATTTTCTTGACGTTTCAGTTTTGGAGAAAGGAATACAGTTTGTTGGAGGTTCAATTAAAAAGTATAAAATGGAGATTATTGCAGCAATAAAAAGTGCCTATGAGATGCATCATGCTGGAGATGAGGTGATTTCTAAAATATTTCATTGAATATTTCTAATTTAAAATGTGATGATTCATGGTATAAAACAAAATAATTTAACGAGGGGGTATTCTTCAGATAATATTATTACATTTATTAAAGAAGATAAAGATGGATTATTATGTTTAATGTTTAAAAGTTTATATAGAGAAAAGGTTTATCAGCAAATTGAAAAAATGAAATTTACATTGATAAATACTTATTCTATTGATACAGTGAGATTGAAATTTATTAATGTTTGATAGGAAGTTGTATCTATATACATCAGCTGCAATTGTGCCACCAATTTTTGAAAATTTAAAAAAGCATGAAGAAAAGTTACCTATTAGACTGATGACGGATTTTGAAATATGTATGTATTATTGTGCAGTAATTTTTGTAGGAAAGTTTTTGAAAGATGAATTGGATTTTAGTGATTACACAATTGGATCTTCATTTGATGTAGCTAAAAAGATTGATAGTATTGTTTTGGATAATGATGATAAATTATTTACATGGGATGATGCAAAATTATATGGTTTAATAAAAAGAAAGGGGACTATTAATATTATTGATCAAGTTTTACATGAGAAAGGAATGTGTAATTACATTTTATCATATGTTTGTGAAGGATTTATTATTATTTATTGATAAGATTTTGATGTCTACATTTGAAGATCGGTTGTATATGATGGATGAAGTTTGGCTTATGGGTTTGCCTGTTTCAGCAATTATATATAGTTATGTGTTATCATATTATGAAGGGAAGATTTTAAAAGAATATTTTTGATCGGTGTTAAAAGTAATTTTAGATAAATGGATGATGTGTTTATTGTAAGATCAAATATGACAGTGCAAAAAACTGTTCATTAAATTAAATGATGTTGATGGATTAATGTGGACTATTAATTCTGAAGATAGTAAGAAGTATAAAATATTTGGACCTGATTTTATGGAGAGAAATTAATAAAATTAATAATAAAATGGTGTTGAAATCATTATCAATTAGAGAAGTTGTTCTTCCAAATTCAAATGTTCCACTTACCTATAAATTGGCTGGGTTTAGAACATTTCTTTCTAGAAATGATGTTTTGTGTAAATTTCAGAGTGATAAAATGGTTAATATTGAAAGATATGTTAATGATTTATTGGGTATGGGATATAGTGGAAAAATATTTTATGTGCACTATATAGATTTAGAAATAGATGGAGAAGAAATAATATGGAAAATAAAAGGTTGATAGCATTGCCTTATGTAAAGGATATTGTTTGTAATAAGATTACATCATTGGTATCTGCTGATTTTAATGTAGCATTTAAAGTGGGTGCATATACTGGAAGATTAGTTATTAATGGTAAATATTGTGTAACGAGACAGCGTTACATCAATATTAAATCCAGAAAGCATCAAGAAATACACACACCAACAAGCAACCTAAAAACGCATAACCTCATTATCGTAATTTAGAATAGTTTCCTTCATCGTATAAAATATATGTATAAAATACCGCTGTAAAACACACCCATAAAAATGCAGATCGTAAACGTATAAAGTAAATGATTAAAGCTGGTAAATAATAAATGTAGTTTATTTCTTAAATAATAAATATAAGTCAATTTGATAAATAATAAATATATAATTGTTATCTTAAAATGATAAAGATAATTCACTTTTAAATATAATTTGTTTCTTTAACATGATAAATATAATTTGCCGTTAGAAATCAAATTCGCTTTCTTAATTAAAATGTATAATGGTCCTTCAAAAAAAAACGCCATGGGAATTTAACAGGGGATTATTTTAGAAAATCATTTAAAATAAGAGTAATAGAAAAGATCTAATGAAATGATAAATGCTCGACTTCTAATTTTAAAATAGCATGTATTGTTCTAATAAAAACACACACACACGCATGCATTAAAAATGTGAAAGAATAGGATTGATTGCGAAACGAGATTGCCTCAAAATAAAGATTGCCTGTAGCAAAAAAGAGAGTGAGTAATGCTAACGCGGACCTGAACGACAACTTGAGAAACAGGGAACTCTGGGGGTAGATTGGATCCCAAGATATGGACCAAACCTTTTAAATACACCTCAAAAACCTATTAGAAAAAAAGATAGAACAGGATTCTAGATGCTATTCTACATAGATATCCCTGTCCTATTGATATAGTGATATTATTACGCGATCATTACTGTTGTTATTATCACCTGCTCATCATCCGACGCTTATGCCATTGGCGTACCACTGAATTGGTCTGAAGTAACTCAACGAATTCCTCGGCATTAAAGATGACCATTCCGAAATTAATACCAAGAGCGTCGATCGTCATGAGGGGCTAAGAAACCTCTCAGTGACTGATCGGCGCTCCGCTACCAAAATCTCCAGGACTATGCAACTCCGATAACATCGTGTTTCGTGAATGCTCCAGCTGATAATATGTTCCGCAAAATTCCCACGTGTACCAGGATCAACCGATAATCGCCGCAACCAAGATAAAACCTAGGTAAATATGTTTATATTAAATCACTCACTCAATCTAGAACTCTTACAGGCAATCTCGTAAATAACCTACCTAATTTGTACAAATCAAACTTGAACTTTCCTCGTCTGATAATTTATCGTATAACAGAACTTTATTCACATGAACGTTAAACTTAAATGAAAGTCAGGATAGAGAATTATTTAATCCATGAAATGAACTTTATTTCGCAATGCATACTTGTATTTATTAATTATGTTTCTCTGAGAGCGTGTTTATGTGTGTGTGTGACTACAAAAGGTTAACTTAACAAAATTAATATCTTAATAAACTTGTTCATTATATAATCAATTCGAGCATTTATCAAATCATTTCACACGATTCAAATTCTTAATTTATACTTGTTATCATAGTTATTGTTTAAATTATTAGATAGATTCGTCATTCAGATTAATATTTGTTTTATATTGTTTTATGTATCAACATCGCGCCGTGAGTCACGATGTTTTCTTTAGTATGTAATCTAGTTAAGATAGTCTTAAGAGAGGGCGGGTCTATGAAAATAAATGTCAATAACTTATGTTGTAAGCAATAAAGCGGGGGGATGATTTATAAGCCTTGTGTTCGGGCGTAAACGAACAGATTGATAGGTCAGCGGTGACCAATAAACGGCCTTCCTGCCGTGATAGACTTAGTAAAGAAACATGCTGATTTTAATTAGCGGTCAATGCGTCTTCTCCGGGAGGAGTCTTGTTAGGGACAATCGTGTAGCGACCCTGAGTCATCGGATTGGTCCATGCTGAGAGTATCGAGTTAGCGGGCGGGGTTTGACTTCGGAATCGTTTTGACATAATGTAAGGTGATGCGAGTAGTTAAAACACTTAAATAATCGTATCTGGCGCCCTCTTATGTGGATTATAAACAACTGTCGATGTAAGAAATAAAATAAAGCCTTACGCTGTGTCATGTTAGTTTCGAAGCCGTAATCTCTTGGTAACCGTAGATCTCTCACGAGAAGATTTCTCGCAAGAAGAAAGGGGGGGGTTACGTTACATTTGGCGCTTCCAACGTGAAGCTAGTATAAATGAAGCTTCTAAAAAAAAAAAAAAAAAAAAAAAAAAGCAAATCCAAATACTAGCAAAAGCGGCAGAACTGGGAGAAGACGCGGAAAAGTGTAAACAAAAAGCGTAGTAAAAAAAAAAGAAAAAAATTTTTTTTAGTGATAAGATATAAACAAACGGAACAAAATCGCGGCGAGACTTAACATCGCAAATATGTAAACAAGTCACCGGAGCAAGATAAAATAAATAAAGCATAGCAGGAGATAAGGGAGCGGACGCGGATCAGTCGCTGTCACCATAAAACCATAAAATCACAAAGTAAAAAAAAAAAAAAAGAACCGCAAATACAAAAAAAAAAAAAAAGTAAGGAAACCGATCACCAAATGGACAGTAGTACGGATGTCACGTGGGAGGAAACGGGGGAAAGCCCCATAACATTTAAGAAGGCCGAAGTGAAAGAAGAGGCCGAATCGGACATGAAAACCTTAATAAGAATGATGGGCCAGATGATAAGAGAAATTATGAGGGAGGAGAGAGAGGAGCTCATTAGGGAGATCCGAAAGATAGCGAGGAGAGAGACCGAAGAGCCAGAAGACGAGCAGGACAGAAAAGAAGTCGAAATCACCGAGGTAGAAAATGAGATCGCCTCAATGAAAATAGAAATCGACACGGCAAAGGCCGAAATAGAAGAGGTGAAGAGGGAGGCAGTAACAGCGAAGGCGGGGCTAGAGGACATCGCACAGAAGGTGGAGGCGATAGATAAAAGGATGGAGAAAATCGAACCACAACGGGATGAACCGGGAAATATCATAACCGAACGACTAGAGAAGTTGGAAAAGAGGGTCGAACGGGAAGCAAACAAACGGGAGCCAAGCCAGTCGTGGGCCGAAAGGCAAGTGAAAATCGAGACGTTCAGAGCAGGCGAGAACGAGAGCCCCATCGACCACATAGAAAGCGTGCGGAACCTCTTTTCGGAACCAACGAAACCAGAACAGGACAAAATCGGTATTGCCAGCACGTACTTACAAGGACCGGCTCGGGATTGGTGGAGGACGATCGAATTCAAACCCAGATCGTTCGTGGAGTACCGTGAGGAGATGCTACGGGGTTTTGGAACTCCACCCGGCAAGAAGGAATTTACTTCCACCTTACGAACGAGAAGTACGGCTCCAAACTAGGCGAGACTATCACCCAATTTTATTACCGGCAGGTGGCCGGTCTCCAACAGCTGCCGGCATACCAGATGACTGAAGAACAGATCGTCTCGATAGTAAGACATAATATGCCAACGGACATCAGACGGATGATGTTGAGCCGGGCGATAAGGGCATCCACGAGATGGGAGATGCGATAGCTAGGTTTGAACGCGCAGAAGGGAGGGGAAGGCAGATGGAAAGGCCAAGACCGGAGTTAGAAAGAAGAAAATTACCACCAGACCGATATTGAAAAAAAAAAAAAAGAAAAAAAAAAAAAAAAAATGCTGACGGACCCAGACTGACACTGGAATATGATAATGGAGTCCCACTAACAATCGGCGATTATCGTAGGAAAATGACCCCGGACCGGAAGAAAAACACATATAGCATCGCACCACACACAAACAAAGGGGGGGGAGGGGGTTATATAAACCGTCATTCCATTTAAACCAGTAACTAACGCAAGGAAACTATTCACGTTAAGTAAACTAGTCGTTTGAAAGCCAGCAAATTAAAGAACATCGCCCGCCGTCAACCAAAACGTATTGATGAAAAAAAAAAAAAAAAAAAAAAACAAACAAACAAAACACGGAGACCAACGAAAGGAAAGGAGAGAGAGAGACGGGGCACGAAAGATAAGCGACCTTGTTCTTTCCCTCACTACTTACCCTTGTGCTAGGAGGTACAGAGCTCGGATATTTCGTATATTTAGGTTCCAAATCGTTCGCAACCGCCCACTTATCGTGTTCCGCAGAGGGGACTTCGGAAAGGTCCATCCCCCTGCCTCCCATTAGATAGGCCGTCAGGAAAGGCCCTATAGAGTCGTAACCTTGCATCGCGGGACCTCGGAAATGTCCATCCCCATGCCACCTTCCGCCCGGGTGCCTGTACCAGGTTGGGGAAAATGTACCAACTATGGCACGCCGAGCAGAATTCGTAGAGATCAAATCCGAGCCTGACCATATAACCTGCCAAAGTATTTCCTTAAGTGAGGGGAGGGCGAATCCCAGGAAGCTGCCCGGAGTAAACAGTGGAAACGGGAAGAACAAACAAAAAAAAAAAAAAAAAATCCAAAAGTGCGAAACCCCGCATTTTGATTTTTTTTAGACGGAGCGCGGGGATATGTAACGAGACAGCGTTACATCAATATTAAATCCAGAAAGCATCAAGAAATACACACACCAACAAGCAACCTAAAAACGCATAACCTCATTATCGTAATTTAGAATAGTTTCCTTCATCGTATAAAATATATGTATAAAATACCGCTGTAAAACACACCCATAAAAATGCAGATCGTAAACGTATAAAGTAAATGATTAAAGCTGGTAAATAATAAATGTAGTTTATTTCTTAAATAATAAATATAAGTCAATTTGATAAATAATAAATATATAATTGTTATCTTAAAATGATAAAGATAATTCACTTTTAAATATAATTTGTTTCTTTAACATGATAAATATAATTTGCCGTTAGAAATCAAATTCGCTTTCTTAATTAAAATGTATAATGGTCCTTCAAAAAAAACGCCATGGGAATTTAACAGGGGATTATTTTAGAAAATCATTTAAAATAAGAGTAATAGAAAAGATCTAATGAAATGATAAATGCTCGACTTCTAATTTTAAAATAGCATGTATTGTTCTAATAAAAACACACACACACGCATGCATTAAAAATGTGAAAGAATAGGATTGATTGCGAAACGAGATTGCCTCAAAATAAAGATTGCCTGTAGCAAAAAAGAGAGTGAGTAATGCTAACGCGGACCTGAACGACAACTTGAGAAACAGGGAACTCTGGGGGTAGATTGGATCCCAAGATATGGACCAAACCTTTTAAATACACCTCAAAACCTATTAGAAGGAAAAGATAGAACAGGATTCTAGATGCTATTCTACATAGATATCCCTGTCCTATTGATATAGTGATATTATTACGCGATCATTACTGTTGTTATTATCACCTGCTCATCATCCGACGCTTATGCCATTGGCGTACCACTGAATTGGTCTGAAGTAACTCAACGAATTCCTCGGCATTAAAGATGACCATTCCGAAATTAATACCAAGAGCGTCGATCGTCATGAGGGGCTAAGAAACCTCTCAGTGACTGATCGGCGCTCCGCTACCAAAATCTCCAGGACTATGCAACTCCGATAACATC
This sequence comes from Epiperipatus broadwayi, assembly GCA_028023455.1. Taxonomy (NCBI): domain Eukaryota; kingdom Metazoa; phylum Onychophora; class Udeonychophora; order Euonychophora; family Peripatidae; genus Epiperipatus; species Epiperipatus broadwayi. The sequence continues at coordinate 7,292 of JAQFVV010001981.1, read as the reverse complement.
GTGTTTCGTGAATGCTCCAGCTGATAATATGTTCCGCAAAATTCCCACGTGTACCAGGATCAACCGATAATCGCCGCAACCAAGATAAAACCTAGGTAAATATGTTTATATTAAATCACTCACTCAATCTAGAACTCTTACAGGCAATCTCGTAAATAACCTACCTAATTTGTACAAATCAAACTTGAACTTTCCTCGTCTGATAATTTATCGTATAACAGAACTTTATTCACATGAACGTTAAACTTAAATGAAAGTCAGGATAGAGAATTATTTAATCCATGAAATGAACTTTATTTCGCAATGCATACTTGTATTTATTAATTATGTTTCTCTGAGAGCGTGTTTATGTGTGTGTGTGACTACAAAAAGGTTAACTTAACAAAATTAATATCTTAATAAACTTGTTCATTATATAATCAATTCGAGCATTTATCAAATCATTTCACACGATTCAAATTCTTAATTTATACTTGTTATCATAGTTATTGTTTAAATTATTAGATAGATTCGTCATTCAGATTAATATTTGTTTTATATTGTTTTATGTATCAACATCGCGCCGTGAGTCACGATGTTTTCTTTAGTATGTAATCTAGTTAAGATAGTCTTAAGAGAGGGCGGGTCTATGAAAATAAATGTCAATAACTTATGTTGTAAGCAATAAAGCGGGGGATGATCTTATAAGCCTTGTGTTCGGGCGTAAACGAACAGATTGATAGGTCAGCGGTGACCAATAAACGGCCTTCCTGCCGTGATAGACTTAGTAAAGAAACATGCTGATTTTAATTAGCGGTCAATGCGTCTTCTCCGGGAGGAGTCTTGTTAGGGACAATCGTGTAGCGACCCTGAGTCATCGGATTGGTCCATGCTGAGAGTATCGAGTTAGCGGGCGGGGTTTGACTTCGGAATCGTTTTGACATAATGTAAGGTGATGCGAGTAGTTAAAACACTTAAATAATCGTATCTGGCGCCCTCTTATGTGGATTATAAACAACTGTCGATGTAAGAAATAAAATAAAGCCTTACGCTGTGTCATGTTAGTTTCGAAGCCGTAATCTCTTGGTAACCGTAGATCGCTCGCAAGAAGAAAGCGGGGGGGTTACGTTACAATTGTATTAATAAAATCAATAAATGTAATATTATATATAAAGTGGAATGTCATTGTGGATATAGTTACATCAGGGAGACTAAATGTGCATTGAAAAATAGGATTAGGGAGCAAAAATTAGTAAATAATAAATTGTGTTATTCTGAAGATTGGTACAAATCTGTTTTTTTAGAACATGCAATGATTTGTAGTGGAGAATTCTGCTTCGATAGTGTTTGTATTTTGCATATGGAAAATGATTTGAGGAAAAGGAAAATTAAGAAGTCATAATTTACAAATAGTGCAGGTAATGTATTGAATAAACAGTGTAAATGTATTAGTATTCACAATTTATAGCAAGTATGTAATTCACATGGGAGCATTATTGTTGTGTCTGTTTAATGAACATTAAATATTAATGTATTTCTACTCAAGTTGGTGAAATACACTGTAATCTGGCTATAGCAAAGAATATTAATCTTCAATTTTATATAGGCATTTTAAAATTTTTTGTAGTATTATTCTAGTGGATTTAGTTTTTTATATATAAACATTGAACACACAAAGCTAAACAAGTTAATAAATAATCAAAATTAACCCAAATCCACAACTCAACCAGACTAGTCCAAAAAATAAATTCTAAAGCACAACCAATGGTTTCACTGCTACAAAAAGATGTTCTAAGTGCAAAGAACTACAAAATAAGAACATATTTAAACTAAACATTACCCACATTTCCATATACCTCCCATACACTCTTAATATTAAAAGAATTTTTAAATAAAATAATTGCTTAATAATAAAGACTCTTTAATTCTTCTTTTGATTGCATTTCTCTCGAAGAAGACAATATTACTTTCATCAAAATTAATAGTGGCCAGTATCTTTTTCACGGATATATAAATCAGAAATAAGACATTTATTTTTAACCTTATTTTTGTGTACCTTTATTCTTTTATTTAAGCTCAAACTATTTTGACCTATATATACACTCTTACAAAAACAAGGGATAATATGCACTACTCCAGAAATAGTTTTTCCATCAAAAATTTCCTTTGTATTATTTAATAAATTATTCAAAATAATACCCCTTTTTCCATACAATTTTTTATTTCCAAACAAATTACTATTTTACATACAATTTTATAAGAAGATGATCCAAATGGTAATGATATCAAATCATATTTTTTATTCTTTATATCATTACAAATATTATTACTATTAAATAAAATACTTTTAACAAATTCATCAGAGTAGCTAACATTCAAATATTCTTTATAAAATGGACCTTTTTGAAACAAAACTATCCCATTAGAATTATTAATCTCTTATTTCTATAACAATATTTTTAAAGCAGATTCTTTATGAGGTATAGATTGATAGACATCAGGTTTAATTATAGACCTTAAAGCTTTACTCTTAACATAAATGACTACATAGCAAAAACAAGATAATTTGATATGTAGTCATTAGGTTAAGCATTAAGGTCTATAATTAAATGTGATAGCTATCATTATGTATCTCATAAAGTAGCTACTTTAAGAAATTATTGTTATAGAAATAAGAGATTAAATAATTCTAATGGGGTAGCTTTCTTTCAAAAAGGTCAATTTTATAAAAAACTATTTGAGTATTGGCTACTCTGATAAATTTGCTAAAAATATTTTATTTAATTGTACTAATATTTGTAATGATGTAAAGGATAAAAAAATATGATTTGATTTCTTTACCATTTACATTTTCTTCTCATAGATTTGTATGTGAAAATAGTAATTTGTTTGGAAATAAGAAAATTGCTTGTAAAAGAGATTTTACTTTGAATAATTTACTAAATAATACAAAGGAAATTTTTGATAGACAACTATTTCTAGAGTAGTGTATATTACCCCTTGTTTTTGTAAAAATGTATGTATAGGTCAGAGTAGTTTGAGTTTAAATAAAACAATAAAGGTGCATAAATGTAGGGTTAGAAATAAAAATATTAGTTCTCCTTTATATATTGATGAAAAAGATACAGACCACACTATTAATTTGATGAAGCTAATGTTGTCTTTTTTGAGAGAAATGAAATAAAAAGAATTTTAAAATCTTTGTTATTAAAAATTTATGATTCTGATGCAATTAACATATTTAAAAGTTCTCTTAATCTTAAGATTGTATGGGGGATAAGTGAATTGTGCGTAATCTTTAGGTTAAATATATTATTATTTGTAGTTTTTTACACTTGAGAAGTCTGCTTGTAGTGGTGAAACCATTGGTTGTGCTTTAGAGTTTAATTTTTGGGCTAATCTGGTTGAGTTGTGGATTTGGGATAACTTTGAATTTATTATAAATAAAACTGATTACTAGAAATAAGGATAAACTGGATTACTGTATGACTCTTAAACCAATAGCAAAAAGACGATATATTCCATATGAATCAAAAGTACCAATGTCACATAAAATGGCAGGTTTGAAATCATTTTTATTTAGAAATGATAACCTTTGTAAATATGCATCAGATAAAACTAAAAATATTGAAGTTTATTGTAATGAGTTGTTAAACATTGGATACAATTATGATTATGTATATTATACTGTTAAAAATTTTACTTCTAAATATAAAAATATTAATAATAATGTTAATTTTTCTGATAAAAAGTTGTGGATTTCAATACCATATATATCGAATCAACAGGCAAGTTTCATTAAGAAAATTTATAAAGGAATATGTGATATAGCATTTTATGCACCACCTACATTAAATAAATTAATAAGCAATTCAAAAGATAAAACTTTATTGACAAATAAAAATTGTATCATTTACAAATGGACATGTAGGTGTGGTAGTGGATATATAGGTGAATCGAGGTGCACATTGGAAAAAAGAACAAAAGAGCACATATTATTGTTTAAAAGGGTTCAAAATACGAAACAAAATTTTAAAAATAGTGAGAATTTATTGGCTTCTGTTTTTTATGACCATAATAAATCATGTATATATGTTTTTGATTTTGATTATAACAATGTAAAAATATTGGAAACTGAAAGAAATAACACTAAAAGAAAAATTAAAGAGGCGATGTTGATATATAAATACAAGCAAAATTTAATTAATCGGCAAGCAGCAAATGTTAAGATAACAGAATTATGGGAAAGTTGACATTGAATTATGGGAAAGTTGACATTTTAAATGTGATAGTTGACAAAGCTACAACGTAGTGAAAGCGCTTCTAAGCTATAGTTATACATATAATTTTTATTGACTTTTAATTACTGTATTTTCAAATATTTATTTATAGAGTTACATATATATATATATATATATTATTTTACTTATTTCCTTTATAGAAATTTATGGAAATGTCTAATGAAAAATCAACTATCTTTTAGCAAGTTTCATATATTTTTGTTAAATAATGTCACATTATCAGGTGCTCAGGAAAATAAGTGAGGTCATATTAAACATATGAACTCAATATTGAACTCAATATCTATTTAAATATATTCATAATATTTGAGTGTGAGTTTCAACAATAATTTAATTAAAGCCTACATTTGTATTAGCTTAATGTTAATTGGCAAAGCAGAGTTTGTAATTGAGCTTATTTTTAAACAATAATTTCACATAAATATTTAAATAAGTATGCATTAATTAAATAACCCATTTCCATGCAGCAGAGTCAATATTGTATAATCATCAGCAATGCTACTCTTTTTTGGCATTAATTCACACTCATATTGCTATCTTTAGTATTTGTTTGTTGGTTTTATGTTTATTTGGCATTATAAACTACAAACAAATAGTATTGATATATTAATTTTAAAAATCATAAAATATTATTGCAAAGGAAATAAATTTATTAGAAATAAATTTGATGTTGGTAGTTTTATTTATTCTTTTTATGTCAACTATTCACATTTTCTATTGCACTTGGAAAATAATAAGGTATATATTTCATTCTTTGTTAACATATTTGTCATTACTTTTTAAGAATGTTTGTGTAATATTTATTATTTTAAAAAAATAAGGTGATTAGATTTAGATTTTATTCAAAAATGTTTACTTTTAGAAGAAGATACGTCACAAGAAATCAATAATTTACAGCCACTTGTGAGAGTTTTCAATATTATTTTTTGTTAGATTTCAAAAACAAAAATATATTTTTCATAGTTTTATTTTACATATTCATGATTATTTTGCAAAACGTTTTTGTAATATTATTTTAGAAAAATAATGTAATTTGATTAAGATTTTATTCAAAAATATTTACCTTTAGAAAATGCAAGTCAACTTTGTAATTATTTGAAAAAACAAATTATATTATTTGCAGATGAATTAAAAAAAATAGTACTTTAAATTTTAGGCAGAATAATGTTAACTTTAAGTAGTCTGAACACCATATTATTCAAACTTTACAAATTAAATGAAAATTAGTCTAACGTTTTTAGTTTAGTATTTTATAAACAATGCCGTTTTCTTCTTTATAAATCTTACTATGTACTTTAGTTTTTTTATATAGTTATAAAGTCAAAATCATATTTTTAAAATAATATTTGTTTCTAAATATATAGCTCTATTAAATAATTAAATTGTCTAAAAATATAATAAGGAATAATGCTTAATCTGATATAATAGAGTGCTAAAAAATTTGTCCAAGCTGAAACTAAAGGTTGTCATGAAATATTAAGTAATGAAAAGTTGAACACCACAGAAATATGCTATAAATTAGCATTTTATACTAAATCCCATTATAGAAATTTCTAAAATAATACTATTGTTTATATGAGGGAAATCTAATGAAAAATCAACTGACACTTTTACAGGGCATACGTTTTTATCAATTAAACATCACAATATTATATAATTGGGAAAGGTTAATTGATGTTAGCAATTAAGAGATTATAATTACAAAACGTATAAATAAAATAACATTGATACAGTAAATATTTATGTGGTGTTTGACTATTTGTACATACAGTTAGATAGATAGACAGATGAATAGAAATATTTGACTAGTGTTTAGATAGATAGATAGATAGATAGATAGATAGATAGATAGATAGATAGATAGATAGATAGATAGATAGATAGATAGATAGATAGATAGATAGATAGATAGATAGATAGATAGATAGATAGATAGATAGATAGATAGATAGATAGATAGATAGATAGATAGATAGATGGATGGATGGATGGATGGATGGATGGATGGATGGATGGATGGATGGATAGATAGATAGATAGATAGATAGATAAATAGATAGATAGATAGATAGATAGATAGATAGATAGATAGATAGATAGATAGATAGATAGATAGATAGATAGATAGATAGATAGATAGATAGATAGATATGTAGGCATATAGATAGAAATACGAAAAATTAAAAAAAAAACTTAAATATTCAATATAAGACTAAATCTCATCAACAGTTCTCATGAAGGAAAAAAAAACATTAAATACCAGTTTTGTCATTAGTTAGAAGAGGATACATTAAAAGTATTTTTTAATCCATGTTTCACTTTCTAAATAAGAATAGCTAGTTATTCTGTTACTGATCAATATTGATTAACTATTAAAATCTCAGTCTTTCTAAAGAGAAAGAAAAAATAAAAGTGAAATAAAATATTTACTTACGATGAATGTTTAATTTTACCGAAACACTAAAAAACGTTTCTTTCCACCAGGTGACAATTTATTTTTTATTGTTAAATTGTTCATTAACTTTGACAGTTAAATATGTTTCTTTTATTTTACTTTGAAAGATAGTATGATTAATTCCATTAAGTTCTTTTTCCATCTACTAAAATTGATAAGGGGATATTGTTAAAATCATCAAATGAGACTGCTCTACAAGTAAAAACAACGTCATCATTATGTACCAGTGTTTTATTTGGAGGTGTCAGCTTAATATCTGAAAAATAGAAAAAAGTTGCTCAAATATGTTTTAGAATGAAACATAAAAAAAATGTATATGATCAAACAGAAATAAAAATGTCTATAATCAATTTTTACCCTTTGCTAGATATGAAGATCAGATGTTTAATGTCATTAGTTTATCTGATGCACAAGAACGTTCACATAGCACACACATGCACATATATTAATAATTATAAAGTTTTACAAATAAAATGATAAGTGTGAGGACAATGGTTTACATAAGCTGAAGTAAACCAAAAGCATTTTATTTAATAAAACAAGGATTGAAATTTCTC